>SCLH01001478.1:3460-14844 GCA_004367855.1 Oikopleura vanhoeffeni
TAAGATATTATTTTGTCTATAAAACCTTTCAAGGATAGATCCTATTTTTATTTGGTCTTCAATAAGCGATAACATTAGGCACTGTAAAATATAATTTGAAAGACGGATTGAAATTTAACTGTAACAATTTAAAATAATTTGCAAGCAACTTTGTTGCAATAAATGTCAATTCTTGGAAATATCCCGCGAAATTTTATTCTCAGGTTAGTGAAAGTTTGAAGTCACATTAAGGGGGTCGGTGCATTTTGACAGATACGAATCTTGGCTCTTGATGAAAAACTTTTTACTGGGTTTATATATAATTTGTATTCTTCTCAATATACCACCAAAGTAATGTTTCATACTCCAGGCAACTTTGTTGACTACAGAATTTTTCGAATTCCTGCTTTTTAAGAAAATTTTTAGTTCGAATTGAACTTTTCGAATTCGACAAATTATGATAAATTTTTGAAAACACTTCCGAACATTATGAAAAAATGCCTTATTTTTTCTTCAAATATTTTTTACAGTATTTGTTTTAAATCAACGAAAAAAAAAACTCTTCAAAATGGCAGTTTAACTTTTTGCGTAGGTGACACATATTTTTTATATGCTATTTGAAAAATCATATGACATTTTTTGGGAGTTTTCGGGTCGAACCTATTTGGAAGTATATCGAAAATTTTCCCCATTTCTTGTTTCCAAATTTTTCAAACTTAATTTTCTGGATTCTAAGCGGAAAATATTGGGAATGGCTACTTTCACTATATTTAAATATGTCTTCGTTTTGTTTCTTCGCTCTTGTTAATTCTCTGAATCATACTTTTTTAAACGAAACTACGGATAGGCAGAAATACTCCAAGGCCCTCATTAGCCGGAGTTAAAGAAATTTATTCACACTCAAACTTGCCGAATTGATAAGCCAACTTATCCACCCTTTCCAATTTATTTTATTTAACTCATGCAGAAAAAATATTTCTTTCGATGTGGTAAAATTTCTGTTTTTCCGTCTTTTTTACACAATTTAAATTTTCGATTTTGATGAAGATCGTATAAAATAAAATTTAATAAATCCAGTCGGTGGTCGAAAGCGTATTTTAGGTTTCTAAGTAAAAAATAATAATTTTACTGTTATTTAAAAACCATGGAGCAAAACGCGCGTTTTTTGAGTGTTTTTTCAAAAGACGATTTATAAAGTAAAAATAATCAATCTGAAAGAATTCAGATTATACAAAGTAATGTTGAAAAGTGGCAACTTGTGTTCGAAAAAGTTTTTATTCGAAAATTTTGAAGTGGCAAAAAGTTTTCCCATCAAGACAAAAAAATTGAAAAAAGTGCAAATGTGTCAAAATGCAACCGACCCCCTGAAGTTCAATATAAAAAACTGAAGATTAAAAACTAATTTGAAGAGTTTTTGAAATTTTCGATGGAAACTTTTTCATATTACTATCGGTTTTACTCGGGCCCCTGGTTTTCGTGGTCAGAAGGTCTGACTCAGAACCCTATGTATAATTTATACTGTAACAGTATAAGTCATGAAGAAGAATATAAAAAATTAACTTGAAAAAGCATTTTTATTACATTTTTCGTAATTTCAATCATTTTTTCAAACTGAAATTAGATGCAATCTAAATCAGATTATCTGATGCATTCGATATCAACAAGAAAACCCGGAATTTAGACTGCGTTCTTACTTGAGAAAATACTAAACAAAAAAATAACTTCCTACGTTTTGGATGAATTAGATTTTTCTCCAAAATCGTAAATTTTGTGTAAATTTTCATCGTTACCACAACTGGGTTTTTTATGTTTGAAAATATATCAACCTTGCCTTACTTAGTGAGACGGACTCTCGATTTGACAATGATGAAGAAATAAGGAGACAGAATCTTACAACCAAAAGGTTTGTTTCATATTCTGGGCGATGGTAATTATAATCTATGTCATAGGAAATTTTGAAAATTGTATTTTTTTTCCTTTTTTACACGGTTTTTTCATGAGTGTTTTTCATTTTCTTTCGTGAGTGTTGACGTTTATGTATTATCCATTGAAAGATTTATTTGAAAATTGGAATTTCGTAAGAAATGAATCTCCAAAAATTGCAGGAGCACCAAGCATAATTTCAGGTAATAACTCAAAAAAAGAAATGTGTTTCAAATAAAAATGTAAACTTGAGCTATTCAGGGAGTGTTATGAACTCTGCAGATCGAAACGAATACAACTTATAATAAGATGTTGAATAATTTCTGTTTATATTTAATATTTTTAGCAAAGCTCTAATATAACTAATTCTTGCTTATTAAATTTATTCCTTCTCATTTAAACGCCTATATATAATAACCCTATAATATATAGGCCCTATATGATATCGACTATATGTATATGTATATATGGATTACAGCCTATATATGGATTACAGATTCTCAGAGGACAGATCCAGAATATTTGAAAATGCGGAATCTGAGCATTTGATCGGTTGATCCCTCCCAACTCTCACCAATAAAATCGGCCTTTTATGAAATCCAGGGGTTTGATTAGGTGCTAGTATCCCGCGTTGTTTGTATTATTCAAATATTCAGGATCTGTCCTCTGAGGATCTGTAATCCATATCCCATCTTTTTTCTGATGATAATTACTTTCCTTTCAATTTATAGTTTGCTTTTTTTGCGTGTAAAATTTAAAAGCTGAAATTGACATTCTAATTATTAACCAGATACTGCTGCAGTATTTTTGAACATATGGTATTATCTGATAGATAATTTTATTCAGTACAGTATCAGCTCATTTATATCATATTCATATCATATCATAAACATGCGTTTAGAAAATTAACTCTGACCAGGAATTAGCGTCTTAAAATGAGAAGTTTTTTGGTGCGAGGTTGGCAAGAAAAAGTGTGACTGGAATAGAAAAAAAATAAAGAGAGTTTTTTCTAGTGAGGTTCCATTTTTAGCGATGTATTGGAAATATTCACGCATTTGAAGGAAATTGCTCCAAAAATATTCGAATATTTTCGTTATTGTTAATCCCGCCTAGGTTTAATTCTATAATATAACACAATTTTTTAATATAATGTTGAACTTGTATTACAGATTTATCTCAATCCATTTAATTGAACAAAAGCCACAGAACTTGTATTTACAGTAAAAAATTATAATAGACTTGCTTCTTCAAAAATTGACTTTCTTTTCCAATCTAAAAATAAAATATAACGCTCGTTGGCCACTATCAAGTTAGATATTTTGATAATTCGATTTATTTAGTAAAAAATGTTTGGCGAAGAAAAATCAGAATTCTTAGTTGCTGAAAAACCTTATAACTAGAAAACTTAAAGCAAAAATTTAAAAATTACCAAAGGGTTCGTGAATTTCTTCTGAGTCGATTCTGTAGACAAAATGGCCAGGTTTGTCACAATTTGATTTCTTGTGGAGATTTCCAACTTTTGATGATCGCGACAAATGATGACGAAATGTGCCCTGTAAATGGCGATCAACGTTGAGCTCCATCTAAATATAAAAATGAATAAAATGATTCTTGATGAAACAACCGTAGAATTTTAACAAGTTTTTCAAATTGCGACATTTTATTATGACGACATTTTATTATCACAACATTTTACATTTACGACAGTTCACTATCTGAAAATATTTTTTGACTATCTCTCCGAAAAAAAATAGTGTAAAATAAGTCAACTCCTTGGAAATTTTTGTAGAAAATTTAAAATTTCTAAAATTTTTTTCCGAAACTTAAAAATTCCGAGGCTACCCAATGCAGTGACCGTTTTTTTGAGACCAAGGCATTTTGCACTACCGGGCGGTGAATTGACTTTTTGAAAGAGGCCTTTCGCACAGCGGCGACTGACCTAGCAAACAAATGAAACATTTTAATAGCGCCAGATCGCAAAATATTTGCAGATAATCTGAATCTGATAATTTATAAGTTCGAGAAAAATATCAATATTATCAATTATAAATTTCATTCTCAGAATATGCAAATAACTTTAAAACGGAAACGGGGTGAAACAGGTGATACGGTACGTATATTCTAGCTTTCACACCGAAAAAATATTTTGGGACATATGCACATGCTCATTTTGGCCACATTAAGTGCTATTTTTCAGGCTTATATCCCTTTATCCTTTTTGGTTAGAATGCGTAGCCACTACTCCTTTCAACGTGTGATTTTAACGTTGTGGCTACGCATTCTAACCAAAAAGTGATAAAGGATATAGATTTTAAAATAACTAATGAATATCAAAATGGAAAATAATGATCAATATATTCCATTAATCCAACATATTAATGAATCCGGAACCTCAAAAATTGAAGGAACTCGTGAAAATTCTAATGTTTTATTTCCTTTAAACAAATTTTTGTGATCTAGGATGTGCGGGCTGAAAGCGTCCCCATGAGTGGCTAGGAGGGGTCTTAGGAGCGTTAGGATTGGCTGCTAAAGGGATATATACGGAGTAATGGCAGACGAGCTAAAAGTGTCATTTTTCATACTGAGAAAATGGTAAACTTTATCAGTTCATAAAAATTCTGTCCACATGATTGATGTAAATTTATTACTGTATGTATCGCCAATAACAAAAGATCCAATTGTTCGTGCGGAATTCAAATAAACCAGAAAAAGATGATTTGACTTACAAACAAAAAATAAATGGAAAAACTCGGTACTTTTTGTCAGACGAAGTCAAATTAGATGATCAAAAATTTAAGATCTGTGTAATAAATGTGATCTGACGTCAAGACCTCAAAACAAAGTCTTTGTTATCAACGCGTTGCGAATCTAGTAAACCGGCTACAACCATAAACTGTGGTCACCGTTTGTAATAAAACAGTTTTGAATTGGACCAAACATATTTCATGATTATTTTATGTCAGATGGATTTAAAGAATTCAATTTTGCCTTGGATCCTCGTGAAAGTATGGTTTTAAAAACAATTCTGGAAAAAGGGAAACATGGAAATTTCGCTTTTTTACGGGCACAAAAATCAAAGTAATATGAAAATTTCCATTTAACATGCCTAATTGACTAAATTGTACGATTCTTGATCTCCACGTAGCTTGTTTAATTATATAGAATAATAAAATTTGAAAAAACAACATTCTGGATTTTTTTTCATAAAATTCAAAATAAGCTTACATCGATAGCCGCGCACCGAATTGACCGTATCTATCGATAGCGATAATTATGCCTTGGTAGGTCTAAACACTTCTGCTCTAGTTTAAAGATAAAAAGCTATCTATGATAGAATAAAAAATATAGTTAAAAGATATGTGATAAGTGTATAGTCTATACAGTATAGACCTACCAAGGCATAATTATCGATAGGTTCTATAGGCAAGTTGTATCTTTTTAACTAGAAAGAAGGGCTAGAGAGTCTCTAGTAGAGACCTGATTTTTGAACATCAAAATTTTTTCTAAGTGTTGAAAATAAAAAAATGTTTTGTGCTCTAGCGCTAGAATGGTTGAAAACTTGGTCATAGTTTATAATACCGGTTCAAGAAACATTGAACTTACAAATCATTTGGAACAAGCTAAAATGCCATACGATGACATGGATGTCAAAAATAAATTTTCAAATCGTTATCCTGGGAGTTAGAAATGGAATCGTTATCGGACGAAGAATTTTTATTCAAAATTATCTCAAAAAGCTTGAGTGCATGCTAAAATAGTTTGCCATGTAACAGGGAACAAGAGTACGACTTTCCGTGGGTAAAATACCAAAACAGTCCTTTTCGCCATCTTTGATACATTTTTAGTGTAAAAATCGAATAAAATGCGATTCCGCTTTTGAATTTCACAGATTATGAGCAAGTTTGAAACATTTCTAAAATAGGACGAAAAAAAATACAGATTTTGAAAACAAAATTTTGCTCCTGGTTAACGTCTATTAACGTCATTGACCGGTTCGTTCAGCATGCTATCATAAAAATTTGAATTAAAAGTTTTTCCAGATATTACGAACTAATATATCAGAATTTTTAGTTACTTCCTATGTCTTTGCCGAGAGTAATCAACTATTCAAAAAGTCCATTTTGCCTTTATCCATTTATCACTTTTTGGTTAGAATGCGTAGCCACAACGTTAAAATCACACGTTAAAAGGAGTAGTGGCTACGCATTCTAACCAAAAAGTGATAAAGGGATATAACTCCCTTAATTAGCTGACATTGAAAAAGGGGGTTGTCGTCAAGAAAATCACCATTATCTAAGTGGTAAAGCTTTGGCGATGAAGCATTTATTTTAATTATTATTAAGCATTTTGTTGGAACTTTTCACTTTAACAAAAGTTCGTAAAAAAAATAAATAAAATGTGACGTCTCTTGGTTACGGAAAAAAATACCACGATTGGCCTTCAGGTTAGTAGTTAGTAAATTAGCATATATTTTGAGCGTTTTAACGGTCGTGACGGCATTTACGTCATTATAAGACCGTATATGATTAGGCATCAAGCTAGATCTTTGGTTTTCAAGCTCAGGTTATTTTACGAGTTTTGTATTTTATTAAAGCGTGTTTCTTTAAATTTGTCATTATAAACCCGAATATGAAGTTGATATTAGGATTGATACTGCAATTTAATGCATTATTGATAGATCCTTCTGGGCATACAGAAATAGTGGTAAGAAATTGAGAAAAAAAGAAGAAGGATACCGAGAATCGTGCAGAGAAATTTTTCTACGAATTTTATTTACATTACTAATCGGGGAAACCGTTTTGAGCGGTGAACTTTCTCTCATTTTCTGCATTAAATAACTTAAATCAACGAACCAATCATAACGGCTTCCACGATGAGTATCGATTACGGAACCTCCTGGATCATATTAGCTAGTTCTTCAGCCGAATTTTTTATATAATTCGGCCTTTGAAAACGACTAATCCGATTAAGTTATTAGATAGCTGAAACTGAGCAGAAATATTTAGTGAATAGAAAAACAAATTGGTTCGAATCGGACTATTTTTTAATTTTTTCCGGAGATTACTGAAATTGTTTTATAATCAGTTTTTGTTTGAAAATTTGGAAACAATGGTCTGATTCGGACCATTTTTTTTTAATTTATTTATCTCTGGATATTTTTGCTCAGTTTGAAATATCTAAAGACTTAATCGGATAAGTCGTTTTCAAACGTCGAATTATATAAAAATTTTGGCTAAAAAAATAGCTAATATGTTCCAGGAGGTTCCATATTACGTATTTCGTATTCCTATTATAGGTATAGTATGAAAATTTGTCATACAAATTTATCAAGTATTTTTACAAAAAAGTTTATACATATGTTTTTCACAAGCTTATGACTTGTTTCACAAACTAGACCAACAGGGCTTTTAGGATACACTCATTAATACACTCATAGAAACGAAACCTTTACGAGGCCAATTTTCAAATTGAAAAATCTGGGTCGAGGGTAAAATGTAAAAAAGGTAAAATGCAAAGCGCTGAAATTGTCATCATAATTATTAACAAATAGCGGTATTTTGAAAAAATAAGATACCATCTGATAGAGAATTTCATTCAGGGCAGTGTTAGCTAAGTTTATATGCATTTTGAAATAATTGCAGATTTAATTTTTGCATTTAAATTTTTTTACATTTGCACTTTTTTGCATTTTACCATTCATCCAAAAATCTATTGTTTCGGAGACGACGCGTTTTTAGTTGCGACGTCTCCTATGTTTAATATCAAAATAAGCTGCAATTTCACCATGAATTGAAACCTAATGAAGTTTGGCCAACTAAAAAGTTTGTGACAACGCTTAAATGCTATATTTTTTCTTTATAAGCTAATTTTAATGAAAGTGGCTTAAAAGAAAGCTAGGAAAAAAGTCAAGCCAATATTTTGATACTAAAACTTTATTAGCAAAATTTTAGAACAGCAAATTTTACAACATTAAACGTTTGTGACTTAATTTGTTTTTGTTCATAGGATTCCGTATATGTTATAACCTTTGGAGCAGCGGATTTCATTTTTTCGACCAATAAGAGCCTTGAAAATAAGTTGAACCACGAACTCGAAAGTGAAGGCTTAGTGATGCCGTTTTTAGATATATACCGTATATTAAGTATTTAAGTATATCCGACAAGTTTACCTTATACCTGGAAAGGGGATCCCTAGGCCTTTACTTTCGCGTTCGCGTTTGAACTTATTTTCGAAGATTTTATTGGTAACTTTCGTGATATCCGGCGCTATCATTGGTCAAATGCGGGTCATACGCGAACGCTAAAGTAGAGGCCTAGGGAAACCAATCTTTAATATAAGCTTTTTGGTCAAATTAAAACTAACGTTTTTTGTTAACTTAAATATAGAAAAAAACGAAAAAAATTGAAAAAAAACTACAACTTCGAAATTTGTTGTTGTTATTTTGTTTGGTTTGTGCTTTAAAAACATAAATTATTCACTTTATGCAATTTTTAGGAATGTTATTAGTAGTATAGTCGTCGGTTCCAATTTTTTACTTTTTGGTGTTGGCTGTAACTACAAGGGTGGTGCTAACCCTAGCACAATACGGTGTTGTGCTACCCTAGCACCAATTGGTGTTGGTGCTGGAGCATAAATTTTGGTGCACTCTGGTGCATAGAACATTTGGTGTGCTAACCCTAACACCTTCGAAGAAGGTGTATTTGGTGTTGTGAGATTTGGTGCTCACCTCACACCTTCGAAGAATAGTATTTGGTGCAACTGGATAAGGTGCACGAAGTGCAATTCCAAATGGTGCAAAGGTTAATGGTGCATTTTTTTTTTGTATAAAAGTTTGGTGCTAACCCTAACTCTTTTTAAAATGGTGCTTAAACATTCAGTTGAAACTCACACCTTCGAAGAAGGTGTTGCTGCTAATTTAAAGGTGCCGAAGGCACTTTTAAATGGTGCTATTTGTTTTTTCTTGAACATTGAATTTTTGCACACCATTTTTTTCTATGTATTTAGCACTTTTAAAGCAACTTTGCAACAATTATAACACTCGCTGCCAATAACACTCGCAACAATTTAACACTTTAACACATAATTTGTTTACTTTTTTATTCAAAATAAGAGTTGTACAGTATAACAAGCTACATTCATTAATATCATTATTTTGAAAAAGTTAGAGAGGAAAAAACTGAAGTCAGGTATCTGATCATTATATGTGTAAATAAGTGCATTAATTTACCAGAAACTGGGACTTTTAAATTAGCAGTTTTTTCGTACGTGTAAGTGTTTTGTTAAAAGAATAATGTTGAAGAAAATTATAACGTTTTATGAGTTTATCTGAATCTGACTTCCATACAATCACAATAATACAGAATCAGGATATATCGCAATTGCATCCAATTGCTATTTGACACGAATTCAGATTCTTAGATTAGAAAGAGTTTGAAAATTTTGATGTTAAGTCTATCTAAAATCATCTAATTGATATGTACTAGGATAAACTCAATATTTTTTAATTTTGGGTTTATCTTGATTTGGTTCATTTGCTTTTCGTTTTGTTCTTTTTGTTTCCGAATTTGATAACAGCCCCAACGACAGTTCTGTTGGTTTGCGATATCTTTTTGCCATATTTCCGAGTCCAGGTTGGATCTTTTTTCATTGTTTTTTTTAAAAATGAAAATGCTAATGAATTGAATATGGAATATCCTGGCTTTATATACTTAATTCACTATTAATTCTGAAATCTTTTGGGTTAACTTGAAGGCAAATTGTGACTTTTGTGGAATTGGTCTACTCAGATGATGCCAGAGTGATTGGACATCTTTTGACGTTAATTTGAATTGTCAGCTTTCTTTCCATTGATCAATCGGAAAATAAATAATGTTTCGAATTTCTGAGTTTATACACATGTATCTCTTATTCTTTGAAAATTGATAAAGGGTACATAATTTTTCGTAGGAGAGACGTTTTGGATTCAAAAACGTGGAATTAACTTTCACATGTAATTTCCAAATCCCTATAGAATTGTTCGACTTTATCTCGACCAGTATAAGGTAATGTTATGGAAACAGCTCCCATACTACATTTACTTTTTTTAATTGGAATTTCGATAACTCCATTAATAGGAACTGCCGATAATTATAATGACTCCATTCACCAAATTTAAATCGTAGAAATATTTTGTTTTGGGATATATTGTGCCAGTGACGTCTTTTATTTTGTACCAACAACACCGCTTTTTGAAAACTTTTTCAATGGTGTAGATCTCTGATGACCAATTTTGTGTATATCCTTTTTTAAAATATCTTTAAAAAGCGCCTACTCTGACTTGTGTCTTCCTTTTCAGTTGCAATTATTTCTGTCGTCAATTTCAGGAAACATTGATTAAATCCTTTTTTTTACTATATTTTCACACGTGACTTCGTCAGGTGATCTTTTAATAGTCCTTATGATGTCTTGTTGTAGTTGTCTTGAATTTCAGTTAAAATGTCACACGCTTAGTGTTTTTTTTCTGTAATATTTCCAAATTTTTGATTTGATGGTTGAATTGCACGGTTCAGCAGCACCTGCTTTTGTCTAGTGCGTATCGAGTAAGAATGAATATTGTACTGGGCAAAAGCATATGACATGTTTATTATAAATTCAAGACCTTCATCAAAATGACACTTTGTGGTGGCATTCATGGTCGAGAATACTGATTTAATTGCGCGTGCGCAGTTCTTCTCCAGTTCGTCGTTCCAATTTTCCTGAGCCGACCTTTTTTGAAAAACAATCAATAACTAACAAAACGTAGTTGTAGTTTGAATTCCTACCAGATATTTGTTGAAGATCCATGAAGTCCATTTGTATAATTTGATATGGATAGTATGTTATGATTCGGCGACGTTTAAATTATTTTCGCCTTGATTTATGTAGTGAGTGAGTGACATTTTTCTTGAGATATTTCTTAATTTTCTCTGTGAATGATCCAGGTTGAGCAAGATCTCTATAAATTTTATTGAAAGCCTCTTGATTATTCTGATTCTGAAGTTTAGACTGAGGTTTCACTGGAATCGGAGGTTCGATCACTAGATTTTTCTTCTTTTTTCTTTCTCTTAAGTTTCTTGATCGTAGTTTCATTTTTCACAGCTTTGATTTTTCCTTTTTTAGCTTCTATTATCTTGAAATATTTCATAAAATCAGATTTCGGTATTGCTACGTATTCCATTTTATAATAAATTGAGAAATAATACGTAAAGATGTTTCCTCTTATACTTCCGAAATTATTCTGATGGTTTGGATGAATACCAATAAATATAAACTGATGTTTTTCGGAAAGTGCTGTATCAAGTGACTCCTTTGTTATCAAATGACTCATATCCAATTCACAAAGAAGAGCTGTGTTTGAAGATAATGATCGACTTTTAAACAAAATAATCCCAGTGGAATTGAGTCTTATATTTCGAAAATGAGGACCTCTTTGAAGTATATTTTGAACAATCAGAATAATAGAT
>SCLH01001478.1:15531-40691 GCA_004367855.1 Oikopleura vanhoeffeni
ATCAGTCGTGCGTTCAAAACGAGTAGTCGTGCGTTCAAAACGAGTAGTTGTGCGTTCAAAACGAGAAGTCGTGCATTCAAAACAAGTAGTCGTGCGTTCAAACAATCAGTCGTGCGTTCAAAACGAGTAGTCGTGCGTTCAAAACGATCAGTCGTGCGTTGAAAACGAGTAGTCGTGCGTTCAAAACGAGCAGTCGTGCGTTCAAAACGGCGTGCGTTAATAATAATGAATTGAGCGTCATTGCATACATTCTATATTACCAAACCTATATTTCCATGTAATGTTAGTCATTTCAAATAGAACTTATTTATTGGTTGTCAAAAATACCTACGTTATCAATATAAAAGAACAAGAAACTTCAAAATATTATCAGTATTGATTTTTCCGACGATCAGAGAACATTTATCCAAAAAGTTTACCCAACAGTGAATAATGAAGACCTCTTGGAGTTCCGCATTCCGCCAAATGTTAAAGCTAATCTATGTCTTTCGAACGTCATGCTAAGATTTATGATTAAAATTCCGCAGACTTCGGGGACAATTGTCTTTAGAGATACGGATCAATGGCGATGCTGTTAATCGTCGAAATTGTAGCAATGAATACTTTCTGGCTAGTTATTTTCAAAACATTACGACTTTTTCGGTTGATTATGCATGCTCTAGCGGGATATCATTTGGTTTATTTGACACCATGCAAATGATACGTAAAGACTTCACAGAAAATTCAGATATTGCACATAGAGAAGCCGAAAGAAGATCTGGTGTGAATGAAGACCATGTGTATGAGATAGTTATGCCGATCGATTCATCCATTTTTAGTTGCAACGGCAATTTACCAACTAAAACTGCAATTGACATTAGTTTCGAGAGATCAAACAGTAAATTGTCGATAATAACAAACAAAGAAGTGGAAGGTTTACCAGAAATATTGACTCTTGAAGATCCATTTTTATTAGTGCCCTTTACAAATGACTACAAGATGCATCAATATGAGCAAGAGGCTATTTCACGTCCAATTAAATTTAAATATGATGATTACGTCATCAATAGGTTCAACATTCCCAAAAATTCACCAAATGCACGATTATCGAATGTTTTATCTGGTCCACTTCCAACAAAACTTTTTTGGGGGATCATGGATTTAAGTAGCTATGCAGGATCATATGATCATTCTTCGTCACATTTTACTCGGGCATCTTTGAAAAAATTACTCTTTATTTGGATGGAAATGTCGTGAGTGGATTTCCTATATTAACGAGTAAAAATGCTGTTTCTATACCCTACACCAGATTTTTGATGAATACAAAAAGATATTTGAACTTTCACTCTTGTACAACCTTGAGTCCTAGGGATTTTAAACACTATCATTTTCTCAACTCTTCGACTCTTGCTTTAGCTTAGGATTCTGCTGGATCATTAAAATTTGACTTTGATTTCGAGAAAACACCAAATAAAGGTCTCGTGTGGGCGTCGGTCGGATTTTATCAAAATAAAATAAGTGCTGAATTAACCTTGTACACTTATTTTTCAAGTTGAGCTAGTTTGAGCAGTCACAGCTCACCAAAATCAGCGAGAAAACGCGTGCAAGAACTACAAAAATCAGCCTTATAAGCGACACCAATAACCTTTGTTTGCTTAAGGAGGTTCTATAGACAGTCCATATCTTTTGAACCAGAAATGCTTTCGCGCTGATTTTATCATTTTTGACCTTGACGAGATTTGTTTAGTTATAGATAACACAAAATTTGTGAAAAAATAACGAAAATTTTCCGAAAAAACATCGAAATTTTTTCTGAGTGTCGAAAAAATAAAAAGATTTGATCTCTAGCGCTCGAAAGATTCATTTTTCGAAGATATTGTTTAATATCAATTCCAGAAAAGTGATGCTTACAATTCGTTTGTTGTTATTGAAGACGCAATAGGATGACATTGAAATTTGAAAATATTTTTTAAATTGTCCTCCTGGGAGTTAAAAACTGACAATAAAAATCTGAGCGCAGTCAAAATAGCAAAAAATGGGCCTTTTCGGCATAATCGAGACATTTTGAGAATGAAAATCTAAAACGCATGCATTCATTTCTTCTGCTATGCTATTTCACAACTTATGAGTGAGTATGAATATTTTCTGAAATAGGACAAAAACAAAATATAAGCTTGAGAAAAAAATGATTGCTCCCGGCGTAACAATAGGAGTAAAGTCTTGATATAAGCTACGTCTGTAGTAAGTGTATAGACTGAACTTCTCTATGTTTTAGATCTCCTGGTCTAATTGATAACCTTTATTCCTGCGATGGTTGACATAACACGCTTTGTATTTAGTATACGTAACCTTATTTATTAAATTATTCAACAGTATAAATAAATCGATCTCTGTACTTACTCGGATATGTGTAAATCTCGGTGTGCCGAGTTTATCTTTGTACCTGAGCAAAAACACAGTTGATTTCCCTACTCGCCTCTCATTGTTCGAATAAGCAATCTTAGAATCTAGTGTAGTACTTCCACTTATGTAAGCCTCGTACACTAGCATACACGACTCAGCCGACTACTCTGGGTCCACGACCCGTGTATGTCGACAACTCAGTCAGTGAGTATCTCACCGACCCGTTGAGCTCTACAACCCTTGAGTAAAGACTCGTGTATCCTAAGTAGTTCTGCGCGTAACGCGGTTAACTTAATTTACCGGTTGGTTGTCAATTCGATCTTGAAAATTTTAAGCAAAAGTTTTTCAAGAGATTATGAACTGTTATCCCAGAATTTTTTATGGTATTATTATGTAGCAATAAAAAGTAATGAGCCTCGAAAAAAGTCTGGCTGGCCTATAGAACCCCCTTAAACATTTAAGTATCAGGTCAAATCATAATGTAAAAACTCCAACGTATCTGTTTAAAAAATGAATTGACTAAACAAAAATTTGTTTTGTTCAGCATAAACATAAATATACATAAAAAGTGACATCAAAAAATAAAATTGAAGAAAAATTTGGGTAGTCATAGATTTTCATGATTTCGTTCACAAAATGAAGCCGGAATTATCGGCAGAACTAATATTATTATTTAATTTGAGTAAAACTCACCTTTTTCAACACAAGTAGTTTTGAAAGCTTTCCACACCGATTTGTTCTTTTTTGCATTATAATTGCATTGGATGCGATTGTATCTTGATTTCGATAATTGAAATCCTTCTTCACAAACCAATAAACAGGATTGTTTGAGGGTGTGATCTCCTGGCTCACATTTCTCGAAATTACCAAAGTTCTGAGAATATATTTTAATGAATTATAGATAGAGTTAGAAGCGGGCGTAAAAGCCACTTTTATCTAGTATAGATCTTGAAAATTTTGGTAAAAATAGGTCTTGATAAAAGCTGTTCAATTAACAAAATTCTCTGTCGAAATGACCAGGAGCCCTGTCAAGTTTCGAAAATAATTTCCATGCACATTTCTAACTATTTATAATAATCGTTTTATTGTGATCATGTAAAAGCGGTTTCACACTTGACTGCAAATCCGACGGCCCGGAGTTCGAACCGGGCCTTAATCATTTTTTGATGCCCATGGTTGAGATGGTCCCACGGTTGACGTGGCCCCCATAGGTGAGTTGGCCCCAAAACTTAGATGTCCCCAAACCTAAGATGACTTCACGGTTGAACTGAGTTTTTCATTTTAAATAAAATTTTTTATTTTCGTTCCATATCGCCGAATGTCTTCAGATCGCTCAATGTGCCCAAATCGTTAAATTTGCCGATATCGCCGAAATTTTTTGTCGAAAACTTTCGCCAATATTGCCCCCCCCCCTTGAGCAAATTATATTTTTATAAGTAGTGATGTATTAACCACGAATTTTTTTCGAAAACGATTTAACTTTGTTTTTGAAGCTTCAGAAAAAATTATTTATATGATAAATTTCAGATTAAAAAACTGATTTGTTAGAGAAAGTTTCTAATTTTATACGAGAAATGAATCATATTTGCAGAGTTTTAGAGCGAAAGAAAACAGAAATTTTTCGTAATTATACTATATGAGTCAGATAGAATATAGTGAGAAATTATAATCAGTTATTGTTTCAGTGAAGCAAAAGCATGCTGTTACTGAAAATAGCCTGGTTCTCAAGTGATTAAAGTGATTTAAAGGCGCGCTACGATTCGCCAATTCAATTTTAATTGCCATAATAGTTTTATAGCATTTCTTCGAATTATTATTAATACGAATAAAACTTGTTTATAATTCATTTATCGAGATGGAGATCAGACTGAAATTGTAAAGGTTTCATAGTGCTTCGAACATTTTTTGCACAAAATAACTCTATCGTTAGGATTCAGAAGGATTATTTGTAGAAAAATACGGAGTCGATTTTAAAGTCAAAAATAGTTAATTACCTTTAGATAAAATAGCTCATAAAACATTTTTATTAAAGTTGAAGAATTTATTTTTTGATCCGATTTGAACTCTTATATATTTTCAAAATGAAAAAAGAAGAAGAACACGCAAACTAAAGAGAAAAATTTTCAAATTAATCACCTACAGTGCCTTCAATCCAAAAAATCTGGTTAAAATGTTGAAAATATTTTCCCTTGTGTGAAATGAAGAATTTTAAATGGTCAAATCATTATAATACGGAAGGTAAAATTGCTATTTTGTAGGTAGCGCAAAAACGGTCAGCGCAGATTTGATTTATTCGGAGTAGTTTTTGGTTAAAAGATAAATTCTACGCAATCACATAAAGTACTTTTTTCCGAAAATAAGGGATTAAATAGATTAAATAACAAATTTTTTAAGAATTTTTCACTCAAATATTAGACAAAAAGTGATTTCATCGAGGAAAAAAATTCGATTAATAATTTTTAGGCCATGTTGAAGAGGTCAAATTCTGAAATTTTCGGCCCTGATTAGGCTGCGCAGCCAAAACGCTAGACACTTAACTTAAACCTTAGATTAACATTATTGTTGTGGGTTAATTAATTTTTTCTCGGCGCTTTAGTGCTTCAACTAAAATTAAATTTGTCAATGAATAACAGTAGATAATCGTCGAAAAATTATAAAAATATGAAAATCTATCATTAAACTAGAAAATTGCGTTTTGGTGCAACCGAAGTCAATTTCATGATTTAAAAAAACAGTTGACCAGATTAAGGGGGTACTGGTCGCTGAAATTGACTTTTCTGGATGAGAAATCAGCCTTACCGAGAAACTATGGGACAATTAAGATTAGCCATGTTGTAGATCTACCCTTAATCTTGTCAAAACAATAAGTCAATAACTTTTTGTTCCGATACACTCTGAGATACGTTACCAGTACAAGGTGTCCTTCGACCAAATTTCAAAATCTATCTCCTCCTAGGGTTTATTTAGAAAGCAGCTCAAAATATAACATATTCCGTATGACCTATAAACGTAGGTCCTCTAGAAGCGTTTTTTTTCAAAAATCATTTCAGTTTTTCTAAAAATCGCAGAAATCTACCGATTTTTAGCATTTTTTCACCAAAAATCTATCTCCTCTAGGTTATATTTTGGAATCCACTCAAATTCCAGCAAACACTAGCACATAACAAATATAAACTCATCTAGAAGCGTTTTTTTTCAAATTTCGACCCCAAACTGAAAATATAAATTTTTGAAGGTCACGTGAATAAATTTCCGAAAAAAATGTGCTTTAATTTTTTCGAAAGAAGTATCAAAAGAAAGTCACAAAAACACTGATCAGAAAGTTGGCTTACGTCAAGGTGAAATTTTTAAGTCAAAGTCGTTAAATTAAAGCAAACGTTAGTTTTGAACTTCATTTTGAAAAAAATACTTAGAAAAAATCGAAAAAACACGAAAATTTCGAAAACATTTTTCTAATAATTTGGTCGGTAGTACACTTGGTTATCATCCCAAATCAATTTGGACCATTTTCAAAGCCCCAAATGCCTCATAAAACCAGCGACCAGTACCCCCTTAAGGTGATCAATGCATTTTGACAGATTTGCACTTTTTCCCTTTTTTTTCTCGATGGAAAACTGTTTGCCATTTCAAAATTTTCGTATAAAACTTTTTTGAACGGGATATTGTACTTTTGAGCTTACTTCCTATAATCTGTTATACTTACATCTTTTTTTAACTTTATTAATCGTCTTTAAAAAACCACTTTAAAAACGCACGTTTGCTATGAAAGGAATCTAAATGAGGGTGAAATTCATTTATTAATAAGGAACCGTTAAAAACGACTTATGAATGACTGTTTTAAATCGATTGAATTGTTTTTTATACGCTTTTTACGTCAAAATCGAGTATTGGAAATTTTGAAAGAAGCCGATTTGAAAATGGTACATCGAAAAACATATTTTTCTTCATGAGTTGTATGAAATAAATTTCAAACGGTGGATGGGTCCGCTCATCAATTCGGCAAGCTTCGGGAAAATAATTTATTTTAATTCTAGATAAAAGATGGCTACGATAGATTTCTGTCAAACCGTAGTTTTGCTTCAAAAATTATTATTCAGAGTACAAACAAGAGCGAAGGAGAAAAACGAGGACATATTTGAAAAAAAAGACGGCATTTGCAATGTTTACGCCGGTGATTTCAAACAAACATTTGTTTTAGAAAATTTGAACAAGAAATGAGTAAATTTTTCAGAATATTAACGAATAGTTTCGCCTTAAATAATGTCCCATGATTTCTCAAAAAAAGGTGATATGATAGCATATGAAAAATATGAATAAACGCGAAAAGTTGAATTGGCCATTTAAGTATAGCTTGATATTATATTTTTAATTAAATTTTGTTGAAAAATAAGCTCGAAATCGACCGGAGACCGATTAAGAGGGATATTATATTAAAAATTTAATTTTGTTGAAATGAGCCAGAAATCGGCCGAAGCCGATTGAGGAGGATATTATATTTTCAATTTAATTTTGTTGATAAATAAGCCCCATACTGGCCGAAGGCCGATAAAAGGTTATATTATATTAAGAATTAAATTTTGTCGAAAATGAGCCTCTAATCGGCATAAGCAGATATAGGGGGAAATTGTATTTATAATTTAATTTTGCTGAAAAATGAGCCTCAAATCGGCCGAAGCCAATATAGTGGGATATTAAATTTTAATTTAATTTCGAACGATAATTAACAAATGTTATAGAAAATTTGATAATCATTCTCAAAAATTTGAAACTTTTGTTTGAAATTTGAAATATTTTTTTAAATTGGGGAATTTATTTTAAAATTGAATAAAAATTAGAGAATTTCTTTATTTTACAAAAATCATATTGGTTATATTTTTCTCAAATTCGAAATTTTTCTTTATTATTATACAAAAAATTTGATAGTTTTCCAAAAATCTCGAAGAATTTTTCAAAATTATTTATTTTAAATTCCATAATTTTTCTAAAAATTTGAATCTAAAATCAATTAGCAATTTTTAAGAAAATTATCAAATTTTTGAAAAAATTAAGAACAAATTGTGAGAAAACTGTCAAATTTAGAAAAAAATCTTCAAGAAAACTGAAAATATTCAAGAAATTTATTTTTTTGCGAAAATATTTCAATTCATCCAAAATTAAATTTAGCAATTTTTCCTGCTATTTTCTAATCAAAAATTAGATAAAAAAAATAAAATCCCATTTAATCGGCCTTTGGCAGATTTGGGGCTGATTCTTTACAAAAATTAAATAATAAACATAAAATCTCATTTGTCCCAAATTGTCAAATTTTTGATAAAATTGTCAATTTTTTGAAAAAATTGCCAAATTTTTGAGAAAAATCTGAACTTTTTGAAAAAATTTCAGAATTTAAGAAATTAAAACTTTTATGATTCGAGGCCCATTTTTCAAGAAAATTCAGAATATAATATCTTCATTTATTGCCCTTCAGCTGATTCGGGGATTATTTCTTGACAAAATTATATAAAAAAAATATAATATCGCCCTTTATGGGTCTTTGGCCCATGTGGGGCTCATTTTTCAAAAGAATTCAATTCAAAACATAAAATCGATCTTTATCGGCCTTCGGCCGATTTAGGGACTATTTTTCAACATAAAAAAATTGAAGTTATATTATCCCTATTTATCGGCCCTCGGCCGATTTGGGACTCATTTATCAATACAATATAATTCAAAATATAATTTCGCCATTTTTCGGCCTTCGGACGTTTTGGGGATTATTTTCAACAAAATTAAATTTGAAATAAAATTCCCCTTTATCGGCCTGCGGCCAATTTTGAGATCCTTTTTTAACAAATTTATAACATAAAATCGCCTCTAATCGGGCTGCGGCCGATTCGGGGAATATGTTTTAACATAATTAAATTTAAAATATATTATCCCCCTTTATCGACTTTCGCTTGATTTGGGGCTAATTTTTCAAGAGAATTCAAATACAATATCTCTTTTTATTGGCCTTCAACTGATTTCGGGATTATATTCCAACAAAATTAAATTAAAAAACTAATATCTCCCTTTATGAGCCTTTGGCCGATTTGGAAAATATTTTTCAACAAAACCTTATTCAAAATATAATATCCTCTTTTATCGGCCTTTAAACTCAATAGAAAGTTTGTGATCAAGAGCCCATATTCGTATCTGTCAAATTGCACTGACCTCCTTAACTTCTTTTAGTGCCAATATTTCAAATACTGCCAATATCACAAAAATTAAAGAGATAATTTTCATAATTTTTTTGTGAGCGTCATAAATGACGTCATTCTCATCATCAGATTTCCTTATTATTTTCTGCCTCAAAATTTTAATCGTTGTTAAACATTTTTTAGAATTTTTTTGAGTTGTAGAAAAATACTCAGATAAAATTACAAAAATTTCTTGAGGTGTAATATGACATCATTTATCTGAGACGTATGTGTCAAGGTTTTCTCGAAAAATAAAGGTTTGGGTGCCAAAAAATAATAATTTTAGATTTTTGTTTGCAAAAAATGCGTCAATTTCATTCATAAGTGGCGTTGACCCAAAAACTACCAATGCGGCATTTGTTTTAAAATAATTATATACTGAAAATACGAAAAATTGCTATATTTTGATCACGTGAGGACCAATTTTATTTTCATAATTTTTATTCCATTTTTACATTTATTACAGCAGGGTGCGGCGTATAGTTATACGCTTATAGTTAGATCAACGCAAAAACCTACGTAAGCCTCCGCAAAAACTTACGCATTTGAAAAATAAATTTAACCATTCCTGGCGTGCGGCGTATAGTTATAGGCAAAAGAAAGGGCCTTTTTTCAAACGTTCCCAGGCAAAAGATAGGCGTTTCAAACCAGATTTTCAGACCAAGATTCTCCAGTCGGCGCGACAATAAAAAAGACATTTTTTTAAAAACATGTTCAGATTGACCAATNGTCTCGATACTTTCGAAATCAATGTTCAGAACTCACAAATATTTGAAAAAATATTTCGTATCAATTCGCTATCTGAACAGATTTCAGAAGCTGAAGAATCCGACAGATTTCTCAGTACAGCCCATGATGCCGATGAAGAAATTACAAATTCCGAGGAAATGTTTGTGTTAGAAGAAAATCAGAATTTTGACGCAATAAACAGTGGTTTTAGCGGTTTAGAAATTCGTAACAAGAAAAAAAGAAAGCAAACTTTTATAAAAAGTTTTTTTTCAAAAAAATGAGACAAAACTGCCTGCTGTATTTGACTTGTGTAATATAAATTATGTTATACACAAAACTTTCTTCATTTACCAACGAATTTGACCACAAAATAAAGCAATTTTAATATGTAATGTAGCTTTCTAGGCAAAATTATAGGGGTTATCTCTAACTGGAACACTTTTTTTAGGTCGGTAAGTGTTCCAGTTAGAGGTGGTGGACTGTAATTAATTTTCGAATTTTTTTTTAACATTTCAACATTTACTCGGCTGGTGACAGCCTTCTCTTTATTTTATGTTAAACAAAGCATAATTTTTTAAAAATAAATTTTGTCTAGAATTTTTCAACCTTTCAATTCATCCAAATATAACTTCGTATTGACCAACCAAGGAGGTCAAAAATACCGGTAACCACTTTTTATGTTACTATTTTTGTGTGTAGAAATCTTTTTAATAAAGTTTTAAAATTGTCGAAAAAAACAGCCTAGCCCTAATAAAGATGCTTTTATGGACGTGATTTTTTGATGATTTTCAAGCTTTTGTACAATTTTTGCTATATAAATCTATCTTTTACTCTATCTTATTAATGGATTAAATCTTGATTTATTTTAAATTACTAGTAAAGTTATAATTTTTTTGAAAAAATTATAAACAGGCTTAGTCATATAAGATTAGCACCAGGATTTCAAAAATATACTCTAAATTTTTATATGTTATTTTGTTTTCGAAATATCTCAATGGTAAGTGGTCATAATTAACGGTTCCTAGTGGTTGATCACCTGTTAACGAAAGAACCAAATGTCCAGTGGAAATTTTAAAATGTGGAAAATGAGCCTGTGGTCTCAAAATAACATTTGAACTTTAAATCGAATTTATGATTTTTTTTTCATTTTATAAAATAATAAAAATCATTGAAATACCAGAAAACATGAAAAATGACCAAAAGCTCGTGTTTTTTTTTATTATTTATACGCTCTGACACCATAAATTGATTTGAATTACTGAAATAGTATAGCTGGAACTTCACGGTTCACGTATCTCGGAACATTTTCTATGTTTTGTGAGAAAAACCGAATAAAATCAAAGATTATTATGTTTTTTCGCTTGAATTCTGGACGAAATGAGAGTTCCAACGATATATAAATTAAATATTCAAAAAATATCCTACTAAAAGATTTGCACAAAATTATCATAGCCCCATTTTGGGCTGCAGTCGCCTCTCCAGTAGTAAAAGTTCAACCGACTGGTGTTGCTGATCATGGCTCAACAGTTAACTCTTATATTGATACAAATGTGCCAAATCGACCATCGTTTACTGCCAGTACAGTTTTTGTGGTCACTTGGGTCGACCAAACTTTGACCAGCGGAGATTCAAAAACATTTCAACTGGTTATTGTCAGCAATGGTTATTTCACTTATGCAATATTTTCTTATGATAACGGCGCACCCACTTGGACTGAAGATGATGAGGGTATGAATCCTATTTCGGGTCTTTTAGCCCATCAGAGGCGATCAAATTTATGTTGGAAAACTGCAGCGACATCGGACAAAGATTACCAAGTTAGTGAGATGAAATTAATTATAGTGGGAAGACTTATATGATATAAGTTATATCGTCGAAAGTTTTTTTCCAAAAAAATCTTCGATATATATGTGGAACTTTCGGCGATATTGGAACATAAATAAACTTTTTTGATGAACAATTAAAAAAAAATGCATTGGTGTTAAAAATAACGTCATAGTTTGAATAATCAAAATGTGTAGAATTACGTACTCCAACGAATGCAATCAAATATTTATTCAAAAAAGTAGATTCGGGAAATTTAATCTTGGATAAAATGGGTATCAATGTTTTCAAGTTATATTTTTTTTTCGTTATTTTGAGACCTAGGTTTTTTTTTGTTCTTTATAAATTTTCTAACAAAAATCGATTTTTCGGTCAATTTTTCGAGATTTTACAGGTAGTCCGGAATCCAGTTCTAGCGAAGCCGTACGAAAGGCTAGAAGGGCAAGGGTACATAACGCGGGTCAAAATTCAAAGCATATGCTTGCACCAACATGTTGGTTAATTTAAACTGGGATGCCCAAAATGACAATATAATGTCCCAAAAGTGACCAACAAGAGCGCGCTAAGGAGCAAATGCAAAGCATTTGCTAGAACTATTTTTGTTGGGTTTAATGAGTAAATTTGTATCAGGGAAAGCCGAAAATAACACTTAAAATGTCCCAAAGTGATCACAAGAGCCGCTAGAGAGTAAATGTGAGCATTATGCTGGACTATTTTTTTCGTTGGCCTTTTGAGTAAATTGGTTCCAGGGAAGTCGAAAATGACACTTTAAAATGTTCACAAGTGACACAGGAGACGCTAGCAGAGCAAAATGAGGAGAATATGAACCTAATTTTTAAGGGTAAATTAATATCTGTTTGATCGAAATTGAGTTTCAAACCATCAAAAGTACACACATTGTTTCGAAGGTGAAAATTCTCACAAAATAACTTATTATGAATTCATATTCTCTATGACATGCTCAGAATATCAAAAATATCTCTCAGCATTTATTAGTGTTTTGGAAGAGAATTTATAAATATGCTTTATTGATAAAGTAACAGAATAGGGAAACATTTCAACAAAATATCTTTAAAAAAATTAAATTTTAAAATTTGAAACTCGTGCCCAGTATACACGAAGATAAAACCGTGCAAAACTGCAGGAACAAATAGGGTTGGGGTGAGAAGAGATAGGGTTCCGCAGAAGCCCTAGACTTCTGTACCAACCCTAGTTTTTTGACAAAAAGTTTTGGCCATGCCCGAGTGTACACTATAACTTTTATGTGTACAATAATATAACCTATCTTAAAAGTATTTAGAATTACTAGGGTTAGGTAAACTCGTGTCCAAGTGTACACGGTATAACGACGCAAAGCTGTTTCTTTGGAAAGGCTAGGGTAGGGTTAAAAAATAGGGTTGTGTTTCCGTAGGAACAAACGACCATATTTTTACAATAACCATAGACTTTTCCGAGAAATTTGCATGCCACAAGTGTACACAATAAAGTTATTTTTTATGAACCAGCAAAATTTTTACGGTTAAAATGTTATTTGCTTAGTTATCTTTTTTTTTAATGCAACCCACTTTCTCAGCATGATTACTAGAATATTATAAGAGATATAAAATCAACGGTTTTTTGTATCATTCACCAAAAGTAAAAATTTTGCCATGGCCTTAGTGTACACAATTATGTTTTAAACACAAATTGTAACATCTGACAGCCGGAGGCAATACTATTTTGAAATACTAATTCACGGACTAGATTGTATTCTAAAATCAGTTTCAAACATTTTTTACATCAAAAACTTTTGACATGTCCTAATTACAGCCACACAATAATACAGCCCCCGCAGGGCCCGCGGGAGCAATGCTATATTAATAGCCTTGGTTTCCTACTGAGCAATAAACATAAAAACAAACAAACAAAAATTATGATTAAAGAGCAAGCCTAATAAAAATCTAATTTAAATGATTTAAATAGAATTATTTTAATTATGGAAATTGCATTAGACGGTTTACCCATGAGAATCATATTTCTTGCATCAATCTTGTTTTTACATCAAAAAGTGTTGTCATGCCCTGAGTTACATAATAATACACACACAAGTCCCCCGCAGCGCCCGCCGGGAGGCATTACTATTGAAAATAATGTCGAAATAAAAAACTTTACTTGAAAAAGGGCAATTTCTTAATAAGTTATTCTGAACTTTGTCTGTATTCATTAAAAAATATTGTAAGAAATGCAAAATTTGATTCCGAAACAAGACATCATCTTAATTATTTCTAAAAACAAACATTTTTCTTAATTTCCACTTTTTGCTCTCTAGCGGGTTTAATGGGCATTTTTCAATTTTTTTTCGTCATTTTGGGCTTCTCTGATATAATTTAACACCATAGTCTTTGTATTTTACGGCCCGAATATAGTCAGGGTTTTGCTCTCTAGCGGCTTTTTTGGGCATTTTTTTCAAATTTTTACGGTCATTTTCGGCTTTTCCGATACCGATTTACCCCTTAGCCTCATTTTTTTTAGCCTGCACATGGCCCGCGTTTTTGCTCTCTAGCGGCTTTCGTGGTCAATTTTTTGTGGCCCGCGTTTTGTACCCTTGCCGCTAGAAGGCTGATTTTCTGGCCAGTGAAAATTAAGCGTTTTTCGGTTACCCGTTTTTTAAGGTCGGCGACCAATATTTGACCACAAATAACCCGTCAAAGAATCGGAAGGGTCGACTTTCTGATGAGCGTATTATAAACTATGGGTCAATTATATACCGTAAGGTCGCTAGAGAGACAAAACTGGACTTAATATTGACCTTGAGTGTTGACCAGTTTTTGCACTCTAGCGACCAAACAGTATATAATTGACCCATAGTTAAATACGCTCATGAGAAAGTTGATCCTTCCGGTTTTTTGAGGGTACTTTCAAGTCTATACGATGAACTTGAAATTGACCTTGAACTTTGACGGGTTATTTGAGGTCAAATATTGGTCGCCGACCCTAAAGCAAAAAAACAGGTAACCCAAAAACGCTTAATTTTCGCTGGCCAGAAAATCAGCGTTCTTTATCTTCATACGGCTTCGCTAGAACTGGATTCCGGACTACCTGTAAAATTTCGAAAAATTGACCGAAAAATCGATTTTTTTTATAAAATTTTTGAAATGACCGGAGAAAAATTCTCTACAAGATAGCTTAAAAACATTGATACCCATTTTTTAGTTTTGAAATTCCTTATTTCAAATTGTCTGACGCATTCAAAGTAATTTTAATAAAGACTTTAAACGCCCACGAAACTTTTGCGATATTGGCTTTTTCGGCGTGTATATTAATAAAGAACGCTCAGAGGACATCCTAAAATTTGAAAATGGCGTAGATGTCCTGAGAGCGTTCCAAAACCTGCCTCTTTATATATTTACGTTTTCCCTTTGAAAATATATCGTGACGTGGATGTCCTCTGAGCGTTCTTTATCAATATAGGGCCTTAATAAAAAAGCCGCTTTATTTTTTTGGGTGAATGCGACAGGTCTTTGCGATTATAATAAAATTGAAGACATTTTTATGAGATCAAAATGATAATTGAGAAATTATCTTTGGTATAACGGTCGTTAAATTAATAAGCCTGAGAATCGGTGCTGAAATCAGAAAAGTGAGGAGAACACGCCTGCTGCACTAAATGTACAACAAAAAATTTAGTTTTTACCTATCATATACATGGATATGTCGAGATTTCATGTCATATATATATATATTTTGCGACTTTTTCCAGCATAGTGTGAGTCAGATATTTTGATGCTTTTTGGCCGAATAACGATATCGGATAGTTTTGTTCGAAAAAACGATACTAATAGTATCATACTATACAACAATTCCGATATGTTGAGTAGTTCCGATTACTGATGTTAAGTTTACATTGTACAATAAAATAATTTCGAGTGTAATTGTAAAATTTACTCAATTATCTGAAAATTTTGAATTATAAAATATGTTTAAAGGTTGGATCTGATATTATTTGGAATTTATTCGACGAACTTGATTGCACGAATCCCGAATCTTTTACTGAATGTGGAAACATGAAAACTACCGACAAGGGGTTAAATCTTGATTTCAACTTACAATATTCTTATAATTTGTTCTACAAAACTCAATTACAAGAAAATATCGGAATGAGCTGGACTTTTTACGCATTGGTAAGTTAATAAAATATAAAATGTCCAAAATTATTCTTATGAAACTTTTCAAGGGCGTAAAAAAGTAACTATGTAATAATCTTAACTCGTAGACTTGATTTCTGCTATCTAGCTGCCATTCACCATTTAAGGGGGTGGTCGTCACATTTTGAGGGGTTTTCAATGGCGAATTGTCGAAAAAGTACAAATCGTTGGACCAACTTTTACCTCTTTTTTTTGTGTTTTACATTGCATTTATTAATGATTTATCACATTTCCGACTGAAAGGGAAATGTAGACCTGCATGTTTTACCTAAAATATTTCCATAATTTCCTTACTTCTCAGAGAACATAGTTCAACAGGTTCACAATTTTTCAATCCTTTCCGGTTTTTAAGGCAAGACTTACGAGCCGGTACATTGTTATTCTTTTAGCAAAATTCACCCCGTTATTTCTGTTGCCGTTTCATAAGATTGTTTGCCTTACAAAAAACGTTTAAGGACAATTCAGACTTACAGTTTAGCCAAACTTTATAGGCATTACTAAACTATATAGCTGAAGTTTCCAAAAATCTCACGGGAAAAAAATATCTTTGATATATATTTACACAAACATTCTTGCATCCTAAAAAAAACAACAAGTGACGGATGCTGGTCGATCAAAACGCCGGTGCTTACAAAAGTGACACAATTATTTTTTGTAAATGTATCTCTCCGGAATTTTTTAGGTTCAACAATGATTAATAATTTAAATTTAACCGGACAGAAACCGTGAGCAGACCGCTAGCAGAGTTTTTGGAAAATTCTTAGGATTTTGGCTTCAGAAACGACCAAAAAAAACAGTATTTTGCACTAGTTAACATAGGGTCCAAAATAAATGTTTTGGGGCATCTCAAGCCAAAATCAAATATTTTATTCAAAAAACTATGATCAGCGCGTCTTTGGCTCACGGAGTCTTGTGCAGGTTTTTCCAATCATGTCATCATTGTTGAACCTTTGAGAAAACTCAGGAGATAACATTTAAAATAATTCCGCCCTTTTGTAAGCATTTTTCTGATTGGACGAGCATCCGAGTTCGATTTTTTTGGGTGCAAGATTTGTGTTAAACTATATCAAAAGAGGTAAACGTTGGTCCAACGATTTGTACTTTTGCAGACAATTCGGCTATTAAGAACCCTTAAAAGCGACAGACCACCCCCTTAATCGCACATTTCAGGTACGCTTAATCATATGACAAGAATCAGTTATAAAGTTATTCATAATCTTTAAATAAAAATGACGTTCTTGTGCGCGTTTTTTTTTCAGAAAAATGTTTACTGTATCACAGTAATTATTCTTTGCAAACAATTTTTTTCGAATCACCAATAAAAAACCTTCCGATTCGTGATCAGGAAAAAATCTCTCAATACTTTTTTTTGGCATGTTACACCATAGCCCAAAAATGCACGCACGTGACCTTATTCACCGAAAAAGGTTGGCCAAAATAGTACTGTTCTTTTTCAAATAATTGTCAAAAACACTTCTTAAAAAAAGTGAAGAGGTTCTTTAAAAGTTTTTTAAGACTTTTTTTCTATTACACCAAAGTTTCAAAAACGAATCACGTGACCTTCAAATTAAGAACTAAGGTTTTGGTTCAGGTGCACAAATAGTACTTAAATTACGCCGAAAAATTTTGAGGACTAATAAACACATAATCTAAGAGTTTTGAACATAACGGAATTTTCTAAAAACATATTCCAAACCTTATTTTTAATTATTTTGTCACGTGATTTTATTCGGACTTTGGTGTAATGAGAAAAAGCCTTAAAACGTTTGAAGTTCATCTCCAAAGTTTTTTGTTATGTAATTTAAGTACTTTTTGAAAAATACCGTATATTGTGATCCGTATTATACGGTCCGTTAATTCAAATTATCTACATTTCACCGTACAGCGTACTTTCAGTTCATTCGTAGAGGACTCGTAAGAACCCTCAAAGAATCGGAATGGTCAACTTCTCATGAAAATATTAGCAACTTATGGGTCAATTATGTACTACGGGAGCAAAAAAGCAACAATCTCCTTGTGAAATCTCAAAAATTTCACCATTTTTTGCTCTTAGTGACCGTTCATACATAATTGACTCATAGTTCTAATAATTGTTTCAGAAAAGTCGACCTCTCCTATTTTTTTGAAGGTACTTACAAGCCTTTACAATGAATTGAAATTGGCGCTTGAACTTTGACCGAAATGAATTATTTCACACCAATTTACGAGTCATTTTACTAGAGAATTTTGTTAAAAACATATAATTATCTTTAAATAGAGTTATAGAAATCATTCGAAGTTTACTATGCAGTAGTTTAAAATATAAATAAACGTTTTAAAATAATATTATATTGCACTTTTGTGTGTCACTGAAGGTCATTTTCGCGATTTTTTTTTTCTTATCCACATTAAATGCCTTTTTATTCATCGTAAAAAAAATTTAATTTTAATTGTTTAGCAAATTGGCTAAATTTCAATTGAACGATAATAAAAAATATATGTTTTATAATGAAACTTTGCTTATATGGCTAGATTTATGAATGCAGCTAGATGGCAGAAATCAAGTATGGGTACAATCTCACTTCAAAGTCTACAAGTTAAAGTTACTCGAGTTGTTAGACAGCTTAAAATGACCTCTTTTTTCACAAACTTATACTTATGTAATAAAAAACTTTATAAAATCAAAAAGTTTGGAAAAAATAGGGAATTGTACAATTTTTGAATGAGTTGTTTCTAAAAACCGAAATGTAAATGGTTAAGACACCCTCTTCACTATAGAGAGCCACTTTGATTGGTCAAAGTATAATATAAAATGATTATTGATAGGAAAACTTTAAGCAAGCTTTTAAATTTGATAATTCATCCTCAAATTTTTTGTTAAAATATTTTTTTAGAATTATAATTGTCCTTAGTTTGACGTCATTTTATTTAAAAGCCTACATTTTTAAATTAAAATGACGACATATTTGCGGAAATTCTGATTCAAGAACAAGTTTTACTTATGAAACAAAACCTGATAATGATTATTAAATTCGTTAGCTTGTAAAAATGCAAGTTTTTATATTCAAAATATTAAAGTTAATGTCGGTTGTAATTTCACGCGTGAAGCCTGGCATATGTTTGAAATATCAAATTTTTATAATTATTTAATTTTGACTGTGTGATCAGTTCATAATTAGCGGTATATCATGTACAGTCGGGTGAGATATCTATACGGGTAATATAATATGTAACATACTATAATCTGTAATATACAGTATACAGTACAGCAGGGCCGGCGGATAGGTGAAAGTTTTTTTCGCTCAAAACCTTCACCTATTAGCCGGATTTCACCTATCCGCCGATTTCACCTATCCACCGACGGCTGGGAAGATACGCCTCTGATTGGTCAATAAAAACAAGGTCTAGATTTTATAATTTAGTTAAAGGGTAGTCAGAGTGCGAATTAAGGCTGATTTTTGCTCCATTTTAATCATAAATGCAAAAGTGACGGTTTTGAAAACCTCAGAAACTACTTTTCGGATTATTGACTCACGCAGTTATTTGAATTTAGCTTCTAGAATGGATTTATTTGATTTATTCGGCAAATAATTAAATTAAATTTCTACAGCCTGAGTTTTTTTTAATTGGGCCATTTTTTTCTCCAGTCGCTAGACAGCGTTTGACTGGAGAAAAAAAATGGCCCAAAACAACACAAGCAAAATTGGGCCATTTTTTTCTCCGGAGAAAAAATGGCCCAATTTTGCTGGAACATTGAAATCGTTTTAGTATTTGAATAAAATATTATTTTATTAAATAATTATTAAATCTATTATTAACTGAGAGAAATGAGTGGAAACTTTGAAAATTGTCGCGAGACAATTTCAACCAAGAAAAATACAACTTATCTGAAGATGTTCAAACAATCACGGACTATATCTGTAGTTTTTTTTGAAAGAAAGGAAATTTTATATTATGATTCGTACCATGCGGAAAATTTATATTCTGGAAAAAATATTTACTTCACTTGATTTGGAGAACGTTGCCGCTTTTGGGGTTGAATTATTATCGACAGACGGAATTAAATTGTGTCATGAATACACCACTACAAAGAAATGGTGTAGACTGTGGTTGTCATGCACTTTTCGCAGAGAATATTTCCAGAAGATGTCTCAACTTTGATTTCAAACGAAGAAATAAATAGCTATCGTGAAAAAATTGCCTATGAAATAATTGCTGGGAATTTATTTGAACAAAAATTGTGTGCAGATTTTTGAGGCAAATCAACTGTACTGATAAATAGAATAAAACGACAAATTAATGAATAGTTTTGTCATTCATAAAAATTCTAAAATATGCCTATATTTTGGCTTTTCGAAAACGCCTATCTTTTTGCCTAGGAGTTTTGAAAAAATCCCTATCTTTTGCCTTTTGTCTATCCGCCGGAAAAAGTTCAAAACCTTCACCTATTAGCCGGATTTCACCTATCCGCCTTCACCTATCCGCCGGACCCTGCTGTATAACATTCCGTTTTAATTTATTAAGAAATTATTAATTATTTTTTAAGAAACAAAATATATTTACTATAATAAACTTATTTTTTAGGTTCGTTGTAATGATGGATTTTCATTAGATGCTTCCGGGAACAATATTTACAAAAGACCATGTATTTATGACACTGATCAGTACGAATCAGAATGGCTGACACCAAACGATGAAAATAGTGGAAGTGCTCTGCAATGTAAAGAAATGGTTATTCAAAATGTTCAAGTTGAAATTGTTACTTACGTATTCGAAATTTTCCCAGAGTAAGTTCCTATTTCGATTTAATGCAACGTGATATTATATAGATTAAAGACCCTCAGTTGACAAATCGTGACTATTTGAATGATACAAACAACGCAGGATACTAGCATCCAATCAAAAACCTGGATTGTAGAATAGGCCGATTTCATTGATCAGATCCAACCTATCAAATGTTTTGATTCCGCATTTTTCAAATAGTCACAATATGTTGGTTAAGGGCCCTTAATCCATATAATTGTATTATTTATTGCACTTGATTATGGCAATAAATAAGGATAAATTTGACACTGTTAATATAACAAGGTTTTATTTGTAATAAAAATCAGAATGATTTTCAGTGAAAATGTTTTCACTGAGGTACATATTTTGTAACGCGCCGGTAATTTTCACCGACGGAAAAGTGCTTTAAAAAGTTCAGCTGAGAGCCCAGCTGATTGATAAACAATTATAATACGTGAACCGGAAAATAACTTTGGGATTAGAATCACTACATAATCGTCAAATGGAATTTTATTGACACCTTTTATCAATGGAAGTAACTTCGAAAATACCAGATTTTGCTCTGAATTTGTTTTCCTACTTATTCGGTCAAAAATCAGATGAGCGTGATTTCAGACTTTCAAAACCTCAAGTTCGCTCACGAGGTAGCGCTAAAGCAATTTTTATTTAGAATTTTAAGATGAAATGAATATTTAGTTGGGCCGGGCAAATTTTCTTTTTCGCATCTGGACAGCAAATAATCCCAAAATAATTTCACATAGAGCGTTAGAGAGCAACCACAAGTATAGAATTTGGCGCCCCACTTGGCGCTATTTTCGGAACGATCCAAATTGAAATTGTTAAAGGTTATCTACTGTAGCAGATCAAAAAAAATTGGCTCAGACCAAAATAACCTTCAGTTTATCGATACAAATTAAATAAATTGTGTCTGCAGGTAAACTGCTAAGCAAACTTGAGGCCGTGAAAATCTGAGACTACACTCATAGTCAATTTCAGCCAAATTAGGTTATTTTTATGCTCCAAAAATAATTACTAATTATTATTTAGAGAATATAAGTGGCTGTTGACAATAAATCCTTATCAACTAAGGGCTCAACATCGACTAATTTGGATTATCATGCTCCGATATGTGTTTATGCACATTATTGCAGTATCACTGGATGTTTCGGAAAGGGCTCAACTTTTGATATCTGAAATTATAATTAAAGATTTAAACTCAACCCATTAATTCTTGTGTTTTCTTTTTTTATTTATTTTTTCAAATAAAATATTTTTTATTTTATTCACAAAAAATGGTGTTGAAATATCAACAGTCCTGGACTGTCAGTCCACCAGTGAACCACCACCCGACTTGTTAATTTCGCAATTAATAATTGGCCATTAACGTTAATTTTAACGTTTTCCACAAAGAACTTTTATTTTTATGGTTTCCGGCATAAACATAATTTCGTTATGTGGACTTTAGCTGAGCCAGGTAATAGGCTATTCGCGGTTGAAATTTTTAAATAACTTGAAAATGCTTGGAAATGTCATTTAATGAATAAATACAATTTTGGCGTTGAATTGTCGAAAACTTATTTTTATTATGCCGAACATATTTTGATTTAACATTATTATAACGTTTTGTCTTTTTCGGGATTTGAAAATTGCTAAAGATGACAAATTTTGACTAAATTGCTCGCTAAAGACAACCTCGTCACGAAAATTATCTCTGAATTAACAATTAAAAACAAACAATTAACAATAAAAAAATCCTGATTCAAATTGGAGCTTTCATTTTCAAGATACAATTTAAGCCTTTATAGATTTCTATTCAAGTTCTTAACATTGTAATGGTTGGTGAACGCCGTAAACGTCGAGATTTGTCAGATCCTTTATTCAAAAAATTGTTATCCACATTAGACCCAGATTTAGCTGCAATTATTGCAAACCAGGGAAATGGATCTATGAAAGACTTTTTAACCACTGCGGCTGAAAATGCTGGCGCGTTATCTGGAGTTCCTTTTGTAAATCAAGTTGAGTTTGAAGTTGGCATGGATAACGAAGCTATTACGAATGATGAAGCTAAAAGTGTTATTCTTAAAATTTTAGAAACGATAGTCGATGGGATAACTGAATTACCCACAGAGTTAAAAGTAAGTAACGAAAATATCAAAAACCAGTCTTTTAAATATTCTAATTGGGAGTACTGGTCGCCTTTTCAGGGTCGTTTCAATGAAATAGTTGAAATGACAAGATCATATTGGTTTTAGTTTAGAGATAATCAAACTAAAATTTTGGTACTCAAAAACATAACGAAGACTTCTGATTGGTCGATCAATGGTCAGAAACGAGCTTTCAAAGATAAGGGGAAACATCTATAATTCGTTTTTTATCGCAAAAAAAGTGCGCAGAGCCCCAAGTTGAGTTTTAAGCTGGGTTAACTGGTTTCAGAATGCCATTTACAATAAGGTAGGAACGGCAAAATTTTTGTTCTAAACATTTTTTAAATTATGTTACATAATTTATGTTCAAATTGTAGCCCTCGTAAAAATTTTACATAATGGCTACAATTATTTTTCCAATTGTCAGCTCCTTCTCAAAAATAAGAACACATTTTGAAATTGCCGATTTTGAAAAAAGGATTATTTTTCCTCAGCACATTGCTTGAAGCACCCACCATCCGCTTATTTTAAGTTAATTTTAAATTTTTTCGAAAAATTTGCCAGAAAAATTTCAAGCTTAGAACATAGGCAATTTCAGAAACGTTATTTTTTATTTTGAAGCATTAGCTTTGAAGCATTAGCTTTTAAAATTGTTTTTGTACTGAACGTCAAATTTTTTTCAAGGGCCACAATTTAAATATAATTAAAAAAATGTTCAGCATAAAACAGTTTTGAAGTTCCCCCGTTAAATTACAACTTTTTAAAATTATTTTCAAAAATAGGATACAATCGTTGCACAAATTGCAGAAACTGCAGAATCTTTCGCTTGTCTGAATCACACTAGACCTAGACCGGCTCTCCCAGATCCTAAATGGTTGAAGGTAAGTTAACCAACTTTATTCAACGAAAAAAAATAAAAAACTATTTTTAGCCTGATACTTGCTGCGGTGAAAGGCCATACCAGCGTAATTCTTTTGCATGTTGTTCTATGAAAAATGGGCACACAAAAGTGTATGATATCAGTGCTTTCCAATGCTGTAATAAGGCGGTCACAGATATTAATGCTAATTGTGTTTCTTTGTTAAACTAGGGCCATCCTTCTAGGGTAGCTACGGTTTTTTTTGAAATTTCTCAGATTTTTTTGCTTTACCATTTTGTGTCATTTTTTTCAGCTGATTTTTCGTAAAGTTAGTGCTTTTGTTACAATTTCTGATTTTTTCTAAAATATTTCGAAAATTGAGGTAAAAGTCTAAAATCAATATTTTTATATTTTCTGACCTTAAAATATTTTGTTCAAGAAAATATAAGATTGACATGAACAAAAAGACTGATTTTGTTGCAAGTTCAATTTCCAAATAAGTTACTCTCAACTGTATTTTTTCATTTGAAAAAATAGTTTTAATAAAAAATATTTGATGACAAACAAAGATATTAGCAATTTTCGAGGTAAATTTTTTTAATTTCCAAAGGTTGAAATTTTAATTTTTATCTACTATTTGTCCTTTCAGTGCCAACTCAGAAATGAGATTGAAAAATAACATTTTCAATATAGGATATTGTGTAGATTGTCAATAGTGTTGGTTATTTATTTTGATCTTACAAGCCTCATAATTAGAATTGCACACGGGAAAACTGAAATCTGAAATGCACATAGCAAAATGACTCACTGGTCAAAAACATTATTCAGAAAATGAAAAATAATTCATATGTTTTAAACTAATTACTAAATTACTAATTACTAAATTACTAATTACTAAATTAAATTTATTATAAACAACTTAGATTTAAAGCTTATACTTAGCTATGCCTCAGCCCTACTAGTACACCACGCACATATCCCTTTATCACTTTTTGGTTAGAATGCGTAGCCACAACGTTAAAATCACACGTTAAAAGGAGTAGTGGCTACGCATTCCAACCAAAAAGTGATAAAGGGATATAACACAAGTGTTGTGCGCGCCTTTAGCGGTAGAAAAAAAACTAGAGTTAGAAGTGTGTGCTTAAAAATCGTTTACAATCTGTATTATTTTCTTCCTGAATTCAATCATCAAATACAAAAATCTTCAAAAACTTACCATCGCATATTTATTTGTTTTGCAGTCTAATGAGGCGTCGAGTCGTTCATAATTTATGTGGACAAAAGTTTTTTCGTCTTCCCACAGTATTGCAACTTGAAATTGATTTGTGGGATTGTGATCCTAAAAAATAAAAATTGTGAAGTCTTTAATGTAGACAAGCCAGAAATCTCACTCTAAAACTTAGAATTTTTATGTTTACCCTTGGAGGCTCCGAGCCGATTAATAGGCTCAGAAATTTCAACCCTTAAAAATTGATTGATAAAAATACTGAATTTTGATTAAAATTCAAAATTGATTTTGCAGAGGAAAATTTTAAAATCTTATATAAATTTTCATATTACCAACCGTTCAAAAGTTATTCTATTTGCTTTTTTGCCAATTAATCTCAAATTTATCTGAAGGGCCGATTTCTAAAAACTGAAATATATTGAATGTTAGATAAATTTTGAGAATATTGAGAAGAATTTTTTTTGTCAAAAGTCAAGCTCAATCAGTACAGTATAAAATCTAAAAGGTGGTTTATGACGGGCATTTTCTACGAATAAATGTTTATATTTTAAAGTTTATTTTATTTTTAAAAAATTTCGAACTATCTGCTTTTTAAAGAATGAAACTTGTGACTAACCGGATATGTAGTTATCAAAGTTTAACTCCCGTAGTGGCCGACAATCTCTGAACCCGTAGTGTCTTCTGGCCATGCGTGGCCGGACGTTTTTAATCAAGCATATAACCGAAGATTCCTTATCAACATATATTTTTCAATGGTAATCATATTATTCAAAGAATTTTCTACAGTCCTATTAAAACAATGTATAAAAAGTCATCAAATGTGAATAA
>SCLH01001478.1:40711-62799 GCA_004367855.1 Oikopleura vanhoeffeni
GGTTAATTTGACATTTTAAAATTTGAAATATAAAACCGTCACCAATTTGGGTATTAAATCCGCAAAAAAAATTGAATGTTTTTATTTAATTTTTTACAAAATCAGTTTCATAAAAATAAAAAAAGAACTATTTTTGATGACAAAGTTCAAGCCCAATTTCAAGTTCACCGTAAAGGCTTGTGAGTACCCTCAAAAGAACGGTCACTAAAGAGCAAAAAATGATCAAATTTTTGAGATTTCACAGGGGGGTTGTTGCTCTGTGGCGACCTCTCAGTACATAATTGACCCATAGTTGCTAATATTTTCATCAGAAAGTCGACCCTTTCGATTATTTTTAGGGTACTTACGAGTCTCTACGATGAACTTGAAATGTACGGTAATTTGATATACGGTACACAATATACGGTATTTTGAAATAGTACTCAAATTGCATAAAAGGAACTTTAAACTTTTTAAGACTTTTTCTCATTACACCAAAGTCCGAATAAAATCACGTGACGAAATAATTCAAAAATAAGGTTTGGAATATGTCATAAATTAATCTTTATTTCTCGAAAAATAAGATTACGTGAGGTTTTTGGAAATGCCGTTATGTTGAAAATTCTTAGATTAAGTGTTTATTGGCCTCAAACATTTTCGGCGGAATTTGAGTACTATTTGTGTACTTGAACCAAAACCTTATTTCCTAATTTGAAGGTCACGTGATCGTTTTGGACTTTGTTGTAATGAAAAAATCTTAAAAACTTCTAAAGAACCACTTCACTTTTTTCAAAAATTGATTTAAGTAATTTTTGAAAAAAAACAGTACTACTTTCAACAACCTTATTCCTTGAATATACGGTCACGTTTTTTTGATGATTTAAATTTTTTTTGCAAAAAATAAGTACTGTAATACAGTAAAAATTTTCGAAAAAAAAGCACAAACGTCAATTATTCAAATAGTCGATCGATCACTTTGTAAATTGTCATTCATACATGATTAAGGGTCCTTAATTGCAATTAAAGGCCATCTGGCCACGAATGGCCAGAAAGACACTACGGGAGTTAAGTGTTTAAAGTCTAGCCTGAAAATCGGCTTCGGAGCCTCCAAGGGTTAAATATTTTTGTGATAAATAATAGCATTATTAATCATAATTTATGAAACCTCTATTTTGTTAATATTTTGCTTTTTGAAATAAAATGGGGCCTTTACATTATATTAGAAAAATCACTATAAAAATACATTGTCTTGTAAAATGCATTTTCTAGTGAAATATTGATATTTTTTTACTTAAAATCCTGAAAATTTTCCTTGTCATCGTCATGAGTAGAGCGGTGGCCTTTCAAAAAAATAACCCTTAGCAATATCTGAATCGGACTTCCCGTCTGCATTCGGGTGACGATCCATATATCATGAGAGTGCAGCAGGTTATAATTTATAACTTATAATTGTACGTTTTTGGTAGATATTACCTATACAAAAGGCATGAACTCACGACTCGTGAGAATTATAAGTCGTGAGTCACGACCTACGTCATTAGACACATATAACGCTTTCCATATATATTTCGAGGGAAATCACCGAAAACAGGGAAAAAATGAGAACAACGCGTTGGTATTATCTTAGATAATTTTACTAATTGATAAAAAATTATAAGCTCTTCACGAACCTGGTAACATAAAGTTGAATTTTCTGACTTCATATCATCCCATGTAATTAGCATGCATTTCGGTGATTTTAGTTTTATCTTAAAATATTCATTTGTTGTTTCTATCAGTTTTTCTTTGAAAATTCCTCGTTCTTTTTCTGTATATCTTACAATTCCTCCATCCGCACTCAAATCATAATTCATTAAGAAAATTGGCAAAATTCTATACTCTTTTGGTGAATTCATTGCTCCTATAAACCCATTATAGCCTTTTGTTAGGTGTGAAATGCGGCTTGGAAAAATTTTCAAATAAAGTCTTGTATACTGTCAATTTGAAAACTTTAAAGAAAAAACGGCAACTCGATGGTTTTTGCTAGTTTCACACTGTTTTTTACCCTATATCATTAATAATGATTCATTATTAAATTATTTTCGTCCAGACTTATAATCACAATTTTCGGCAATACACGTTTTTGAGGTAAAAGTTACTTTTAAAAAGTATCATAATTTAGTTAAAAACGGGGTGAGACAAATTTCAATGAACGAATTTGTTTTAAATATTTTTATTGGTCGCAATTTTGCGCTGATCACTACATGTAGAATAAAATTAATTTTTGACAATTTTTTAACTACAGCTTCATTGTGATTTGTTGAAATTTAAACTAATCAGAGTCAAATATTTCTGCTATTTTTTTGAATTACTTGTTAACTTTTCTTTCGAAAATTTCGTCATACATTAATAAAAAAAATTGATTTTGGCTAGGATAAATGAGAAAAAATATTTTATTAGTTGACTCCATGATTACCTAAATTTTTAGATCGATGTTAAATCAAAAAAGTCATTTTTCATAAACGTTAGCAGTCGACGGTCAATTTATTCGAAAAGCTATTTAAAATAAAAAACCCTGAAGTTAAAGAATTTTATGGCAAAATTATTTTTATGTGCACGAAAGAGTTGATGAAAAACTAAGACAAACCTACATATTTTCATTTTACATAAACGCATAAATTATGCTGCATAATCTTTGATCAAAAAGCTCTCTCGAAGTAAACTGAAAATCGCATTTCCAACCCTTGCCGATTCTCAAAGTTTTGAAATAAAAACCGTCTAATCTCATCGGATTTTCTACTGGAATATGTATTTCAGATGTATCCAGTCTGTAACTGTGCTCCATATGAATTGGATACATTCTATCGACATTTTTCGCTAATATCTCAAGAATGAAAAATATTAAAATTTTAGAGTTCATTTTTTAAGTAAAGAATTTATTTGATAAGGTAGCTAGATGCACGCTGGTTATTTGATATGGAATAAGCTGCTGGGGATTGAGGGATTACAATTTCAAAAATGCAAATCTAAACGAACGCTCAACAAGTTCATTAACTAATTTTTGTTATAGATATTGCCGCAGAATGTGCTATTTCAAAGAAATAATTATGAGAAGTTCCATGGTTTTATCATGAGGTACTCACGTAGCGTAAAGATTGAGTAATATTAATAATATTGAGTAATATTATATTATAGCATGTCCACCATTAATATCAACTTATAGAAATAATGGGTGGATTGTTCTGAAACTTCTTGGGAGTTAATTATATCTGGAAAAATGGGGAAAAAAATTATGAAAATTTTTTTTGGTCGTCACTTGATCAAAATAGAGCGATTTTTCGTATTTTCTGTATTTAATTATTTTTTAACAAATGCCGCATTGGTAGTTTTTGGGTCAACGCCACTTATCAATAAAATTGACACACTTTTTGTAAAAACAATAAAAATTTTGAAAATTATGATTTTTTGGCTCTCAAACCTCGATTTTTCGAGAAAAAAACGTAAAAGTAAGAAAAAAAGGATGCCCGTTTGATCAGACAAAAAATATTTTATTATCAAATTAACCGCCTTGTTGAACTTAGTTATGTTCAGTTTTTTTGTACATATATCTCAAAAAGATTGTGTCATATTACACTTTTTAAAGAATTTTTGAATTTGTTTCATATAAGTTTTTCATAAAGAGTATTTTTCTATAACTGGTAATAAAATTTGAATAAAAATTTTTTTGCAGACGTTCCAGACAATTTAAAAACAATTTTTCGGAAAAAATTTTTTTTTCAAAAATTTTTCGAAATTTTTTTTCATTTTTTTATAATTGTCTGAAACGCCTGCAAAATTTTTTTCATCAAATTTTTTTTGCAGTCGTAGAAAAATACTCCGAAAAAATTTCAAAAATTCTTAAAATGTTTAACATCAATAGAAATTGTAAGGCAGAAAAAAATTTTTAGGAAATCCAATAATTAGAATGACGTCATTTATGACGCTAACAAAGTAATTTGTAAAAATAATCTCTAAAATTTTTGCGATATTGGCGATATTTGGATTTTATGTTTTAAATTTAAATTTGTTAAAAAAGGAGCCCATTAAGGGGGATATTATATTTTTGATTTAATTTTGTTGAAAAATGAGCCCCGAATCGGCCGAAAGCCGATAAAAAGGGATGTTATGTTTTTTATTTAAATTTGATGAAAATTGATCCCGAAATCGGCCGAACGCCGATAAAGGGGGATATTATATTTTGAATTTAATTTTGTTGAAAAATAAGCCTCAAATCGGCCAAAGGCCGATAAAGGGGGATTTTATGTTTGAAATCTGAATTTTATTAAAAAATGAAGGGGGATACTATATTTTGAATTTAATTTTGTTGAAGAATGAGCCCGTTATCGGCCTTCGGGGATTTTGTGTTTTATATTTAGATTTGTTAAAAAATGAGCTCCAAATCGGCCAAAGGCCGATAACGGGGAATTTTGTGTTTTTTATTGAAATTTCTTGAAAAATGAGCCCCAAATTGGCCGAAGGCCGATGAAGAGGAATATTATATTCTGAATTTTATTTTGTTGAAAAATGAGCCCCAAATTGGCCGAAGGCCGATAAAGGGGGATTTTGTGTTTTATATTTAAATTTGGTAAAAAATGAGCCCCAAATCGGCCGAAGGCCGATAACGTGGGATTTTGTGTTTTTTATTCAAATTTGTTAAAAAATGAGCCCAAAATCGGCCTGAAGCCGATAAAGGGGGATATTATATTTTGGATTTAATTTTGTTAAAAAACGAGCCCCTAATTCGCCGAAGGCCGATAACGGGGGAATTTGTGTTTTTTATTCAAATTTGTTAAAAAATGAGCCCAAAATCAGCCGAAAGCCGATAAAGGGGGATATTATATTTTTTATTTAATTTTGTTGGAAAATGAGCCCAAAATCGGCCGTAGGCCGATAAAAGGGGATTGTATGTTTTTTATTTATTTTGAAATAAAATTAACAAATTTTATAGAAAATTTGATAATTTTTTTCCAAAATTTGGAACTTTTGTTTAAAATTTGAGTTTTTTTTAAATTGATTAATTTTCTTTAAAATTTAATGAAAATTTGAGAATTTATATTTATTTAAAAAATCATATTTGAAAATTGTTTTCAAATTCGAAAGTTTCTTCGAATTTGCATAATTTCGCAAGAAAATAAATTCTAATTGTCAAATTTTTTTTTCACAAATTTTACAATTTTTTCAAAAATTTGACAATTTTCTTTAAAATTTGACAATTTTGGACAAAGGGGATTTTATGTTTTTTATTTGATTTTGTTGAGAGATTAGCAAAAAAAAATTGCCGAATTTTAAGAAAAGTTTCCAAATTTTTTAAAAAATTTTGAATTTGAAATAAAAAGTTTAACATTTGAGTTTAATTTCGAAAGAAATTGGCGAATTTGATAGGATGTTTTCGAATTTTGAAAAAATTATCTAATTCAGAAAAAAAAGTAACAAATTTTATAGAAAATTTGATAATTTTTTTCCAAAGTTTTATACCTTTTGTTAAAAAAACCATATTTTAATTTTTTTTTCAAAATTCGAAATTTTTCTTCGAATTTAAATATTTTCGGAAAAAAATAAATTTCTTTATTATTTTCAGTTTTCTTTAGGATTTCTTTGTATGAAATTCGACAATTTTCTCACAAATTTTACAATTTTCTCAAAAATTTTACAATTTTCCCAAAAATTTGACAATTATCGTAAAAATTTGACGTTAAATTTCTAATTCGATAATTCTCGACAAACAAACATTGTTTCAAATCTTTAAGAGAAATTGTGGAATTTGAAATTAATTGTCAAATTTTTACGATAATTGTCAAATTTTTGGGAAAATTGTAAAATTTGTGATAAAAAAATTTGACAATTCAAATTTATTTTATTGCGAAATTATGCAAATTCGAAGAAACTTTCGAATTTTGTAAAAAATTTTCAAACATGATTTTTTAAAAATATAGAAATTCTCAAATTTAAAAAAAAATTGATCAATTTAAGAAAAAACTCTAATTTTAAACAAAAGTTTCAAATTTTGGAGAAAAATTATTAAATTTTCTANAAAATTTGTTAATTTTTCTTTCAAAAATAAATTAAAAACACAAAATTTTTTTTTATAAGCCTTCGCTTGATTTTGGGCTCATTTTTCAACAAAATTAAATTCAAATATAATATCCTCTGTTATCGGTCTTCGGCCGATTTTTGGCTCATCTTCAACAAAATAAAATTGAAAATATAATATACCCCTTTATCGGCCTTCGGCCGATTTGGGGCTTATTTTTCAACAAATTTCAATTTAAAAGACAAAATTCTCCTTTATCGGCCTTCGGCGGATTTGGGGCTCATTTTTCAACAAAATTAAATTCAAAATATAATATCCCTCTTTATACACGCAATAAAATTCTAGATACAATCCAACATATGCTGAAACGATAACCTTGTTTCGAATATTGTTTTCAGTTTATTGCAAAATTTGAATACACAATGCAGGAATTTAGAAATTAGAACTTGAAAAATAACTTCCGAATTTTTCAGAAGTTAAAACACTGAGTTCACAAGATTATATTTTAAAAACTTAATTTTTTCATAAAAATTAATTTCTCTATCTTTGTTTCATCGTCTTCGGCAGGTTTCTTGAATTTTGTAGCATACATAAGTTTTGCCTCTGACATCGTCTGAGGTATAACTTGATTTAATGTTTCTGGCAGCCAAAGGAACGCAATGCTAAGTATTGTTTTAGAAAAAATTCAAGATTATTTTTTTACGGAGTATACATTTTTGGTAGAGTTTGTATGTCCTATCTCTGTTATAACAAATGCGTAGGCCGAAAAAGTCTACCAATTTAAATTGAGTAAAGTTCATTAAAAAAACGTAGTTTAATACTCTGAAAATGCAATTAATATATCTCGAAACTCAAAAGCCAATTTAACTCCCGTAGTGTCTTTTGCGCCATCGATGGCGCAATGGCCTTTAATCGCAATTTAAGACCCTTAATCATGTAATGAATGAAAATTTATACAGATGTGTTATCGAACTATTTGAATAATTGACGTTTGTGCGTTTTTTTTTCGGAAATTTTACTGTATTACATACTATTTTTTTGCAAAAAATTTAAATCATCAAAAAAGGCCTTTGAGCGGACCAGAAAAAATTCTAAGACTTTTCCCATTACAACCATAGCCCCAAAGTGATCACGTGACCGTATATTCAAGGATAAGTTGGCCAAAATAGTACTGTTTTTTTCCAAAAATTACTTAAATCAATTTTTGAAAGAGTGAAGTGGTTCTTTAGAAGTTTTTAAGACTTTTGCTCCACTACACCAAAGACCAAAAACATCACGTGACCTTCAAATTAGGAATATGTTTAGGTGAAAGTAAACAAATAGTGATCAAATTACGCCGAAAAATTTTTTGGGCTAATAAACACATAATTTAAGAGTTTTGAACATAATAATATTTTCAAAACACGTCACGTTATCTTATTTTTCGAGAATAAGGATTTATCTATGACATATTTCAACCTTATTTTTGAATTATTTCGTCACGTGATTTATTCGCGACTTTGATGTAATGAGAAAAAGTCTTAAAAACGTTGTGAAGTTGACCCTGGAATTTTTTGACGTAATTTGAGTACTTTTTCAAATTACTGTTATGCCTTTCTTTCAAAATTACTCAAATCACGTGGAAGACCCCTTAAAAGAATCGTCAGGAATTTCTAAGTTTTTATGCATTTTAAAATTGGCCTCCGGCTTAATAGAGCATTTCTAGAAGTCCAAATCTTCCGGAAAACTGATAACATAATATTCGCCTACGCATAAGAAAGAAGAGAGATTGATAAATTATTTCATGCGCGAGATAATCCATATTTTTAAAGAATATTATTTTACATGAGAATGTATGAAAACATTCCATTTTTTTGCAGATGCAATACATGTACCCAAAATTGGTGGCGTTTTATATTTGAAATATGAAAATGTCAAATTAACCCTAAATTCGTGTTATTTATGCACTTGTTTCTGAGAATCGGCAAAATGAAGAGTTTTTAATTTCTTATTCACATTTGTAACTTTTATAAACTTTTTTAACAAATTGTTTTATAGACTGTAGAGAATTTTTTGAATAATATATTATCATTTGAAAAAAATATGTTGATATGAATGTTCGGTTATAATGCTCAATTCAAGCGCTGCGCCATCATGGGCGCAAAGACACTACGGTCCAAAATGTCGGCCACTACGGGAGTTAAATTGAAAACGTGTTTATTTGTATGCCATAAACCAACCGGTATCAATGCAAAAATAAAAATATAATCGAATGATGAAATATTTCGTTAATTTTTACTTTACTTGTAGTGCTGATTTCCGCCTTCGCACTTTGTATGGAAAAATATAGACATTTTAAAAATGTCGACAAAAAATGTATACTTCTTTTTTACGTACCATGCTAACGAAATTGTCAGGCCGTAGAAAGAATAGGATATCCATTGATGTTTATAAAACCCTAAATACGCAGCAAAAAATGATCCCATTGATTCCAATATCGACATCCAGCCCATTCCAGATGTTCGAATTGATGTTGGAAATAATTCTGGGGCATAAATGTATAATACCCTTAACAATTTAATATGAAAACTTGTATATGAATGTGATAGTAATTAGTCAATGGGACCCTCAGACTCTGAGGCTCAGAGCGAGATGTATAAACACACGTTTCACAAAGTGTTTGTTCTTGCGTCAAAAAGTTATAAAAAATGGCATCAAGTTCCGAATGCGTGGGTGGGAAAATAAAACCATATGTTTTTTGTATTTTTTGCGTTCCCAAAATGGCAATTAGATTATTTATATTCATTAAAAACACTTAATTTAGCTCACCCAAATGAAGAAGATAAAGTGAATTTTCCAACAAAACTGACCCATCGTCCAATAGCTTCGTAATTTGTTCCCATGTATTCAGTTTGAAACAAATATGCACAAACAAAACAACTTAAAGCTCCTATGATCATACATGTCGCCATAAGTTGTCGTCTTGGAATAAGTGGCATAGCTATAATGAGATGCACCGTGAGAATTTGATATAAAAATTTGTCGATCATAAAAAGATTGGATTTTTTATGGGGTGGTTTCACTCTTCGGACGAAAATCGCCTACAATTTTTATGGATATCTTTTTTCCAACCAAAGTGAATCTTAAAAATGAGAGTAATCTCTAAAGCGCGTATTCGAATCCAACCAATGTTGTATTGGTGATAATCTTAGTTATTGCTTAAGGGGGTATGCGACTCTGATTTGACTTTTCTAGGTGAAATACTTGAAAACTAAAATTCATGAGAGAAACGAAAATCGCTAATGGTTAATCTATCCTTATCTTGCGAAAAATACATCACATTATTATTTGCCATTACACATAGTACAGATTCGTAACAACAGTGAATTTCCAAACTGCAAAATCTATCATCCAGACGGTATATCAAATTGAGCTCAAATTTCACAGATCACGATACAGGTAGTATGTCAATCTTTTAAGCGCGCTTTTTATCGATCCGCAATTCTGAAACGCCAAATACCGACGATTTTACACAATTTTCAGACTTCAAATCTATCTCCTCCGGAAGATATATTTGCAAAATAGCTCAAATTTTTATCAAGTATTCTCCAGAACATTTGTGAGATTAAGCGAGCTTTTTGCAATTTCTATCTAAAACTCAATATAATATATTTTTTGTCATATTTCCAGAAAATTTCCGAAAAAAAAGTGCTTCGATTTTTCGAAATAAACTCAAAAGAAAGCCAGTGAAACACATGAGAGAAAGTTGGCTTACGTCAAGTCGATATTTTGAAGTGTTAGTGTCAAATTTGAGCAAACGTTATTTTTAAACTTCATCTTTTTAAGAATTACTTAGAAAAAATCGAAAAAAACTGCGAAAATTTCGAAATTTTTTTTTGATTATTGGGTTCTTAGTACACTTAAATATCACCCGCGTATCAATTTCAAGCATTTTAATGCCTCTAAGGCCTTTATTAATCAGAGTCGCATACCCCTTAAGGGGTTGTAGTAGCAGTACATATCTATTGAACTTGAATGTGCTGTCAACTTTATTCACGATTTCTTGATCTTCACGTGGTCCTGTTTAGTTATATGAATTTTAAAAATTGTGCAAAAAAAATAAAAAATTTTCAAAAAATAAAAATTTTCCAAAAAAATAAAAATTTTCCCAAAAAATAAAAATTTTCCAAAAAAATGAAAATTTTCCCAAAAAATATTGAAATTTTTTCTAAGTGTCTAAAATGAGAAAATTGTTTGCTCTTGCGCGAGAACGGTAAATAATTTGGCCATAGTTTAAAATCTCGTTTTTAGAAACATGATAGTTGCGAATCTTTTGATACTACTGAAAATTTGATACGATGACCTTGACCTCAAAAAATAATTTTCAAACTGTGATCCTGGGAGGTAAGGCCAGAANTTTGAACATCGGGCAATACTATTTTTTTCTAAATTGTCTCGAAAATGTTCTGTATGAATGAAAATGAATTTATAAATACAACAACAAAAATACGATTTTTAGTGCCAAAAATGACCAAAAACGACACTTATCGGTATTTTTAAAGCAGTTTCAGAGTGAAAATGAGAAAAACGACAATACTTCTTTTTTTGTGATGAAAATATATATTCTCTGTGAAAAAATCAAATTGTTTTGAAATAAAACGAAAAAAATACGACTTTAAAAAAAAATTTTGCTCGCGGTTAACTCAATTTACCGGTCGGTCGAACATGCTATGATAAAAGTTGGAAATAAAATGTGTTCCAGAGATTACGAACTTTTATTCCTGAAGTTTTTATAAGATTGCCATGAAGGAATAAAAAGATATGAGCTTTTGAAAGAGCCTTTCCAGCCTATACAACCCCCTTTAAGTGATTACGCACCAATAAACTTTGGCGCTCCCAATATCAAGAACCTTTCCTATTATCATACCCAAGACAATCACTGAGACAACATTAGTTGGATTCGAACACGCGCTATAGAGATTAACCCATTTTCAAGATTCACTTTGGTTTAAAAAGAGATATGAGCAAAATCGATGTCTCACGGTGCGATCCCTACCTATAATTGTGAGCGCAGACGATATAAGATCAATGATACTATCATAGGATTTCCGAGGACGATAAAATTTCGAATTTTCCTATCTTAATTTTTTTGAGAAATAAATGACAAAAAAAAGATAATATTCAAATTTCTAGAATACATACATCGTATATCGATATATTTTAGACATATCAAAGATCATACTTATGCGTTAGTAAGAGCTGTGACGTCATTATTTCTCTCATGGAAATAGTGTCTCGAAATAAAGCTCCGACCATTTCGATATTTTTTTGCCTGAAAGAGAATAAGCTGATAAATTTGATAGCATTGTAATTTGAATCAAACTTCAGACTAGATGGGCAAAATTTGACCAAGAAACTGAAATTATGACGTTACAGCTCTCACTAACGCTTAAGTATTATCTTCGATATAGACTGAAATATCAAAAAATTGCAATGCGTGGAATTAATTAAGCTGATGCTATTTCAGACCTTTAGAATTATAAGTATCATTTCGAGGCATTTTTCAAAATTAACAAAATCTTGACGTCAGGTTTGAAACCGATCTGAAAGTATAAATAATACTTATGGCGGGAATTTTTTTAGCGGAATAGTTGCTACTGTACCTTTTTCTCGGAGATGGCTTGATGGATTCTAAAAATTTCAAAAGTTAGTCAGAGGAAAGGTTTTAGGATTCACCCGAAAAATATTTTTGTGGCCCGCTGGATATCCGGTATACCGGAAAACACCGGTCACATATTAAATTGCCAGTTTCTTGGTCACTGTATATGCTACGAGTATGATTTTTTTACCATTCGGCTTGGAATTTTTTGAGCACATACGACTGAAAGTATGCTGTTTCTGATTGATTCTCAGAGACCCTAAACTATTGATGATATTATTGATGAAAATATCACCAGGTAATGTAGCAGCACCATATGAAATTCCAAAATAAACAACTGCATTCCCGAAAAAAATTACCGATAGACAAATCAATAATTTGCAATAAGTTGAATCGCGAAATAAATCAATAACAGATGCATTTGGAACTGAATATGTTTTAAAATACCTAATAAAATTTTAATCAGGGATCGGCAGAATTGAATGGAATCGTATTAAGATCATTAGATCGGTTTGAATTATGAAATACGTCTCGAAAAAAGGGATCGTATGGGTAGCTTATATGATTATATAGATTAAGGGGGTACTGGTCGCTGGTTTTATGAGGCCTTAGGGGCAATATAAATGCTCCAAATGACCCGGGGTGATTAAAAAGTGCACTACCGACCAAATCATCAAACAAATTTTATCGAAATTTTCGCGTTTTTTCCATTTTTTTCTAAGTATTTTTTTCAAAATGAATTTCAAAAATAACGTTTGCTCTAATTTAACCACTAAAACTTCAAAATATCACCTTGACGTAAGCCAACTTTCTGATCAGTGTTTTAGTAGCTTTCTTTTTAGCCTACTTACAAAAAAATCGAAGCACAGATCCTTAAAAAAATCATATTTCGAGTTTAAGGTCGAAATCCAAAAAAATGGCCTATTTTATTGTTCGTATTTGTATGAGCTAGCTTAAAAAAAATGAATGAATTTGAAAAAAAATTCCTAGGAGATAGTTTTTCCGACGGATAATTACCAAAAAACAGTGGTTTTCTGCATATTCTATAAAAAATAGAGCGAAATTAGAAATTTTGACAGAGATTAAGTTTGGCCTACCACTTTTACGAGTTATGTCAAAATTTCAGATAATTTCGACATAAAACGTGGGAGGAGATAGTTTTACCATTTTTGCTTGGGTCCTTTTGTGTCGCTTATGTTTCAGGGAGTGTGTGCATACAAAAAAGTTTTGACATATTTCTCACGCAAGCTAAAAGCTAGATCTACAAACTGGCTATTCTCAATAATATCCTTAAAGCCCTAGTTGGCCAAGATTACATCGAGAAAATTCAATTCCAGCGACCAGTACCCCCTTAAGAGCCCTTAACTGACAGATCGTGACTATTTGAAACATGCGGAATCCGAGAATTTGATCAATTAATCCCCTCCAAGTCTGACCAATGAAATCGGTCTATTCTGGAACCCAGGGATTTGATTGGGTGCTAGTATCCCGCGCTGTTTGTAATATCCAAATATTCACGATCTGTCAACTGACTTAATTCATATTCAATCCGGAGATATGTTTAAAAATACCTACGGGTCCATACGATCTAATAAAGTTGGAATTGTTAATCGATATCGTTCAAATTTTTCTTCTAATTGATCCGATCTGATATTATTTTGTATTTTCACTTTGCCGATTCCACAAAAGATTTAACTTTAAATTTGCAGGAATTGCAAATAGTTCGTAGGAAAATTTTTGAATTTTATAAAATGATGAAATCCTGTGAATTTTTGATGTCAAGGGGGTATGCGACTCTGATTAAATAAAGGCCTTATAGGCATTAAACATGCTTCAAATTTATACAGATTATGTGTACTACGAACCCAATCATCAAAAAATTTTTTTCGAAATTTTCGCATTTTTGGAATTTTTCTAAGTATTTTTTTAAAAATGATGTTAAAAAATAACGTTTGCTTAAATTTGACCACTCAAACTTTCAAAAATCAATCGTCTGAACGTAGCCAACTTTCTCATCAGTGTTTGCACTGGCTTTCCTCGTGAGCCTACTTTCGAAGCACATTTTTTCGGAATTTTTCACGTGACCTTGAAAAATTCATATTTTGAGTTTGGGGTCGAAATTGAAAAAAACGGCTCCATAGAAGTTTATTTGTTTTGAGCTACCTTTTGCAAAACTTTGAGTGAATTTTGAAATTTAACCTACGAGGAGATAGATTTTCCGATGAACAAAGTTCAAAAACCGGTGGTTTATCGCATATTTTAGAAAAAATATAGCACTTATTGACAAGAACGCTCCATAGAAGTTTTGAATACTAATTATACAGGTGATCTTAAAATTTAGGTTTATTTCAAAATAAAACCTGGGAGGAGATAGACTTTGCAGTTTGGAAAGGTCATCTTGTTACGATACTGTACCTATTGGTGTAATGGTCAAAAATAATTTTTGATGCACCTTTTCGCAAGATTAAGGATAGATCTACAAATTAGCAACTTCGGTTTTTCTCATGAGCTCTTAGTTTTCAATATATTTCATCGAGAAAATGTCAAATCAGAGTCGCATACCCCCTTAAAGGAAAAGATATGGATTAAGGGCCCTCAGTTGACAGATCGTGAATATTTTAAGGATAAAAACAACGCGGGATACTAGCTCCAAATCAAAACCTGGAATGTACAATACGTCGATTTCATTCGTCAGATTCGGGCGGAACAACCAATCAAATGCTCGGATTCCGCATTTTTCAAATAGTCACGATCTGTCGGTGAAGGGCCCTTAATCCATAAATACTCGAAAGAACAAAAAAGAAGTTTTCGAAACTTTCGGAGGAGTCATTTTCTTAAATTGAACTATAATTGACTATAATTTATAATTTTTTTAAAATTGATTTTGCCCACACGATACTATTTTCGCACGTTTCAAAAAACGTCGTTTTAGTTCTCAAGCATTTTAGGATATCGAAATTGTGCTAAATACATTCTCAAATAACATATTTCCTGAACTGATCACTTCAAAATCTTGATAATGACACAATAAAGTCGAAACGTTGATAAAATATTATTTATAATTTATAGTTTCGAAAAAGCGGAGATTGATAATAAAATAAAACATTTTTATTAAAAAAATATGGTTTGTTAATTATTTACCCTTTTCTTCGTCGTCCAATTCTATAGTTAACTCTTTTGCGGATTTTGGCAAGACTGTATTTGTAAATTTTGAAAATTTTTGAAGTGAAACTTGCACACTTGACCACCTTTTTCTTATCATCAACCACTTTGGAGATTTAGGACATGTCCAAAGCATTGGAATTAGAATAAAATTTAAAACTTTACTTAGGGTCAATACATTCCTTATTTCATCATAGTCTATGTTTGTTTTGACATTTCGGCTTATCAGCCATTTTCAGAGTCAATAAATGTCTTAAATGTCAATAATTCCAAGGTAGTACGTGGTCAGATTTAAAAAGTGTTTATTAGTTTGTTATGATGTGTTTCTATTAATAAATGGCGTGACTATATATTCAACAGAAAAGTTCTTGAATACTAAAATTTTGTAACCCAGAAATATTTGAACAAAGTTAAAAATTCAAGATTTTCTAACACAAAAATTATTTAATTTTCGTGTTAAAAAGCTTCAGATGCTCGTCGCACTTAATTTTGCAGTTCATTCAAGGTATGAATAAAAAACTGAATAAATCGACCAATTAAAACGTATGATCAGGTGGTTTCTGTAGCTTCCGTCGCTAGCTTACATCTTACGTTCCATATCCTTCTTCCGACCTAAATGAATTTTGAAAATGAGGGTTATCACTAAGGGGCGTGTTCGAATCCCACTAATGTTGTCTTATTGACTATCTTAGGCAGACCTCGGCAAGCCAGCAAATTTTTGTGGCGTGGATTGGCTTCGAAACCGAAAAAAAGTTGGTGGCTTGGCTTGGTTTTGTGCTTGTCTTGGTTTTTAGCTTGGCTTGGTTTTTTGCTTGGCTTGGTCTTTGACTAGACTGTTTTTTTGGCTGGCTTGGTGTTTGGCTTGACTTTCTGGCTTGGCTTGGTCGGTGGCTTGGTTTTTTTGAACAAAATCAAACGGAAAATAATTGTATATTTTTGATGACTCGTTATCTCGGTTGGCCGGAAGTGAACTTTTTATTAAATCAGACTGATTGATATTACTGATTTAATCAGTTATATCAATGTCATTGATGGTGTGGACGCGATCGAGTTTATTTCAAAAATGAACGTTGTCAGATCTGTTTGAAAATGCTTTGAAGTGATGCAAATGATTCTAGGGCAGAAAATTTCTCATTTGAACTTTTTTCGATTTTAACTCCTATGTGTCTAAAACCCCCTTTTTCAAAAAAAAGTACTTTATATTAGATTTCTGGAATTAAAGGAATGCTTCACCGGATCCTTCTTAAAGAAATAAGCATTGAACAATTTTGCAGCTTTGCAATTATTTTTTTTGCAACGAAAATGAAACTTTTTTTTACTGCAAAAATTAAATTTTATTTTTTTTTGAAAAAAATCTTAATAACCTTGTAGATATTCGTCAAATTTATTAAAATAATGAAAAAAAGACATGTGAGATGATCCCAAAGCTTTATAAAGCGCTTAATATTCGAAAAAAAGTTTCGGTTTCGGAACCCATTTTTTCATGAAATCTATTTCGTTCATGGAAACATCGGCGATCCGAACATATTATTTTTAAACAAAATTCTTAGATCACCATAAAAATGCTTTGAGATGCTGGAAATTAATCTAGAGAACTAAAGTACCTTGATATTACAAAATCTTAACTCAGAGGTGCCCAAAAGCAGGTTTTCCGTAAAACATAGACTTTAGATAAAAATTATATAATAAAATAATATATCTGCCTGCTAGCCAAACATATCAAAGGGCCTTGAACAATTATCAGATTCTATCAAAAATTTCGTGGATCAGTTACTGATCATCAGTAATCAACATTTATTTTGTTGAAACATGGTATTGAGGGCCTTAAGTTAAGGCTGTCACAGGTTGTCCCCTAACTCGAAACTGAAAACTATTTGAGAAAAGTCTTCGTCTCAAAAATTTAAAAAAATTACAATTTTTTAAAAATCAAATTTTTTCGAAAATTTTGAGGAAGGATTCTCATCGGTTCTCACAAAAATTGCTCAGAAATTGGTTTTAATTTGTTCATCAGGAAGCTCAAATCAAGGCGATAATGTTTAACATAACAATCAACTCTCTAAGACCCCTAAAATAACTTATAAGGACTTCTTCCACTTCTTTTTTAGAATAACGAAAAAATTAAATTTCATGTGTTTGGAAATAAAAATATTTTTTGAACCCGTCCGGTAAAGGTCTAAATTTTGAAAATAAGACGAAAAAGGCCAAATTTTGTAAACTTGAATTCACTTCATTTCGTGGGGAAAACATTTTTTAACCGAAAAAACATTTATTAAACAAAACATTTCCAACAAAACATTTTTTATCAAAAACACATTTTTTAACAAAAACATTTTTAACAAAAAGAATCATTTTTAACAAATAACACATTTTTAACAAAAACATTTTTTAACAAAAGAAACATTTTTTAACAAACAAAATATTTCATAACAAAAAAATCATTTTTTAACAAATAAAAACATTTTTAACAAAAAAAAAACATTTTTTAACAAAAAATACATTTTTTAACAAAAAAAACATTTTTTACAAAAAAAACATTATTACAAAAAAACATTTCGAGTTTCAACTTATCAAAAGAACACACATTTGTTGGAAGGTGAAAATCCTCACACAAAAACAAAAATATATCTCGTTGCATTTATTAGTGTTTTGAAAAAGAATATATAATTATGCTTTATTAATAAAGTACAGAATGGGGAAAACATTTTCTCACAAAATTGAAAACTCGTGCCCAGTATACACGGGATAAACCGTGCAAAACTTCTTTGTTAGGAAAAAATAGGGTTGGGGTGGGAAGATTAGGGTTCCGAAGGAACCCTTGTCTTCTTGCACCAACCCTAGTTTTTTGTTGACAAAAAGTTTTGCCATGCCCCGAGTGTACACTAGAATTTTATGCATACACTGATATCATCCTATCTTAAAGTATTAGAACTAGGTTTAGATAACTCGTGTCCAGTGTACACGGTATAGAACGACGCAAAGCTGTTTCTTGGGAAGGCTAGGGTTAGGGTTAAAAATAGGTCGTGTTCGCAGAAACAAACGACCATATTTTTTACAAATTACCATAGACTTTTCCGAGAAAGTTTTGCCATGCCCGAGTGTACACTATAACAGTTATTTTCTATAAACCGCAAAAATTTTTTTTGAGCAGCAGATGGCCCGCGTGTTTGCTCTCTAGCTGCTTCCGTGGATTACTAAAACTCAACCATTTCATGCAACACTTCAGAGTGCTGCAAAAAAGCTTCAGGCTACTAGGAACGCCGTAAAACAGAGACCTTCTTCATCAGAAACCTTAGACCAGATCTGAACGACCAAAACAACCACCGCTTTTTTACACTATTCTAAGTGGGCCGTTTTTAAATAATCGAACTCGCCCACAATTCTCGCTATTAGTAACTCTCAGTGACTCATAAGCAGATGCACTTTTTTGCTAAATTCTGTTCTGAAACAATTCTGAACCATTTTGCTTCACTTTCCGTCGATGCTAAAATAAACAGCGAAACATGTTGAATTTATATTTGATTAAATCTATTAGGTCATTTTTTTGTAAAAAATAAATTGGCATTTATAGGTCACAAGCAAAATGGCGAAAAATTTAAATGTAGAATTTTGAGCTTTTTTCCTGCTTGATAATATTTTAGCCGCAACTTTTTAATCTTTATTTTCTGAGTCCATCACATGTTTGAGCGTCTTCTCATGATCAATTATTAAACTGTAACATAAATAAACGCAAAAACTCTTAAAAAGTTCATAATTTTATATCGGAAAATTATGTTTTTTTTTGTTGAAAATGATTTTTTTGGTTAAACAATGATTTTTTTGTACAAAATGATTTTTTTTGTTAAAAAATGTTTTTTTTGTTAAAAAATGTGTTGTTTTGTTAAAAAATGTTTTGTTAAAAAATGTTTTGTTTCGTTAAAAAATGTTTGTTATGTTAAAAAATTATTTTTTTGTTATTAAATGGTTTTTTTGTTAAAAATGCATTTTTTGTTAAAAAATGCTGTTTTTGTTAAAAAATGTTGTTTTTGTTAAAAAATGTTTTGTTAAAAAAAATTTTGTTGAAAAAATTTTTTGTTAAAAAACTTTTTTGTTAAAAAACTTTTTTGTTAAAAAACCCCCTGCCTATTTTGTGTTTTGCATATCCCTTGCATATAGCAACGAATTAAAATTTATAATTTTGGGTAATGAGCCTCAAAATTTTAATTTTTGAACATATTTTTTTAATTTTTAATGGTCTGAAGAAAGTTATCGAATCTTTATGTAAATTTTTGATTTAAAAAATAACATAAATTTAAAATTTTTTTAATTTTTGAAGAAAATTTGCAAATTTTCAAGCAAATTTTTGAAATTTGTAAAGATGTAATGAATTTGAATCTATAATGGTGAATTTCGAAAAAAAATTTCAAATTTTTGTAGAAAATTGTCAAATTCTTGTGGAAAATTTTCAAATTTTTGTAGAAAATTGTCAAATTTTTGTAGAAAATTGTCAAATTTTTAATAAAAATGTAAAAGTAAAAACAAAATAATAAAAATTAAGACATAACTTATGTGACAGTCAAATAAGGTTACAAATTTAAAACAAATTTTGAACTTAATTCTAAAAATTTACTATTCGATTGAAATTTTCTGTGAAACTATTCTCTTTCAAATTTGACAATTTTTGAAAAAATTGACAATTTTCAAAAAAAAGACAATTTTCAAAAAATTGAAAATTTTCAAAAAATTGATAATTTCGACATAATTAACAATTTTAAACAATAAACGATTTTTAAAAATGATTCCCTATAAATTTGGAAACTTTTGAATAAATTTGCAAATTACGCATTGAAAATAAAAATTTTCGAACAATTAAATAAATTTGCAAATTATGCATTAAAAATTAAAATTTCCGAACAATTTTAATCTTTCTCAAAGTTTTCATAAAAATTTACCAAAATTTTATGAAAATAGCCAAAATTTTATTAAAATTTGTCAAAATTTAAACAAAATGTCAGAAATTTAAACAAAATGTCAGAAATTTATAAAATAAGTCAGATTTGAGAAAATTTTTTAAATTTAATAAAAATTCATGGAATAGTTTTAAAATTTGTGAAAATTTTAAAATAATTTTTCAAAATAATTTGTCAAAATTTATGAAAAATTTTGTCAGGATCTTAAAAAATTTCGAAAAACTGCAAAGTTAAATGGAAATTTTCAGTTGTCAAAAAATAATTTCAAATTTATAAACAAATTGAGGATATTTTCGAGAATATTTGTAAAAATTTAAGGAAAATTCGTCCAGATTTTAAAAAATTCACAAATTTTTAAAAACTCCACCATTAAAAAATTTCTATTTGTCAAAATATAAATTCAAATTTGACAAATTTTCGTAAAATTTTGACAAATTTTCCTAAAATTTTGGGCAAGGGTACAAAACGCAGGTCAAAAAAATATGGCCCGCCACGGAGCCTATGGTGAGTAAATCGACTTCAAGAATCCGAATTCGAAATAGGTTGAGCTCTAAATTGACCACGAAAGCCGCTAGAGAGCAAAAACGCGGGCCATGTGCAGGCTAAAAAAATGAGGCTACGGGGTAAATCGGTATCGGTAAAGCCGAAAATGACCGTAAAATTTCTTAAAAATGCCAACAAGAGCCGGTAAAGAGCAAAACGCTGGCTATATTTGGGCCCTTAAAAATAAAGGGCAGGATGTAAAATGATTGCAGAGAAACCGAAAATGACCATTAAAATTTGAAAAATGCCCACTCCAGCCGCTAGAGCACTTAGTTAAAATAAAGAAGAGAGTTTTTTTTGAAATTATGTAGATGTTCTTGTTCGCAATCAAATTTTGCAATGTTTACAATATTTCTTCGAATGAATACACAAAGTTAAGAATAACTTATTATGAAATTGGCCTTTTTCAAAAAGTTTTCGTTTTGTCGATTTTCTATAATCGAAAAACTATCGAATTTACTTTTTTGTTCTCAATTTTGCTCGGATTCACATCGATATCATATTTTTCTCAAAAAAATTTATCTTGAGAGATATAAAATATTGATTTTTCCCGTGCTACTAAATTTAATCTGTATATTTATCTTTCTGTAGGCAGGATTTTCCAAGGAGAAAATATTTAACGTAACTTTTTTTTAATGAAACCACCCTTGTCAGCATAATTACTCGAAATTTAAGAGATATCGACAAACGGTTTTTTTATCATTACCAAAGTAACATGTTTGACAATGAGAAACTTTTTGTTTTGTTCAACAAGTCAACTGGTTCACTGGTAATCTGGCTTCGAAATTAGCGGTTTTCCGAGGCGAAAACAAGGACATTTTCAAAATATTTTTTTGCATAATTATCGATCCCAAAATTTTTTATTCGCGACATTATTTTCAAATAGTAATGCCTCCCGGCGGCTCTTGCTTGAGGCTTGTTGTATGTTTATTGTGTCCATTGGGCATGACCAACACTTTTTTGATGTGAAAGAAGAAGGATTGATGCAAAAATATGATTTCATGTACACCGTCTAATGCAATTCCATAAATTAAAAATAATTATATTAAAATCATTAATTAGATTTTTTATTCGGCTTTTCTCTTTATTTTTAATAAGAAAGCATTGCCCTCCCGGCGGGCCGCCGAGGGCTGTATTATGTATCAATTGTGTATCACTTAGAGGCATGCCAAAACCTTATGATGTAAAAAAATGTTGAAACTGATTTTTAGATATAATCTGGTTCCGTGAATAGATTCAAAAAGTCATTGCCTCCTGGCGGGCCCTGCCGGGGCCCGTTCACATGTTACAATTTGATATTTAAAAGATAATTGGTGTACACATAGGGCATGGCAAATTTTTTTTTTTGTTACATCATGTACCGTACATAATACAAAAACATTGGGAATTTTTCGAATAATATCTTTTTTTCCAAATATATATCCGATAAAATTTTTTTTATTTCGAACATATTTCTAGATATGCCACCGCGGGCCCCTGCCGTGGGCTGTCATATGTATGTATTGTGTGTACACTATAGGCGTGCAAAACTTTTTCTGTAGTGACGGGTATGAGCAAGAAATATGATTCCATAGGCAAACGTCAAATGCTCATCATAAATTATTTAGTTTAAATCATTAAATTATAGATTTTTTAAAGCTTCTCTCTTTAATCATATAAATAATCATTGCCTCCCGCGGGCCCTGCCGGGGGCTGTTACAATGCCTACAATATGTGTTTAAAAAATAAATTGTGTACACGCAGGCCATGGCAATACTTTTACTTGGACCAC
>SCLH01001478.1:67418-98058 GCA_004367855.1 Oikopleura vanhoeffeni
CAAGCCAAGCCCACTAAGCCGACTAAGCCAATCCGCCCGGCGGAATAAAAAACGCCGTAAACTGGAAAACTCACACTATACAAATTGTCAATTAATGATATTAACATTAACCACTAGTCATAGCCAAAAATTTTGTCAACCAAAATTGTATGCTTTTATATTTGATATAAGATTGCATGCAATTTTTAGCACAGTTTTTTGAACGTTTCAGATTACGTCGAAGATGTTTTATGACAAAAACCGTACAATTCTTACAACCCGATTTCTATTTATAAACCCTAGCTGTAACACTCGCAACATTATGTCGCCAATAAGGTAAATAATATGCTATTGGTGATGATATGAGATAACCAAAGGCGTACGTGAAACTCAGAAGCGAACACCACTCCCTTTTTGTTGGTCCTAAAATTTCCATTGAGTAAACAGAAACGGACATGAATCCAATGTGACTGCAAAAATTTAGTGCTATCCAAAATATAAAATAACTCCACCAAACTTTAGCCAAACACATGCCGAGGCTAATTCGGTATGATAAAAAAATTAATTGAGTTTATTGAGAAACTGAAATATCGGTTTTCAAGAATGAACACTTATTATTCAAGATAAAAATAAAATATAAAAATTTTCACTTTTTGTGTATTCAGATGTCCTGTTCAGAGAGAGTAACCCGAAATCCGAAGAGAGAGATATCAGTTTGGTGTAGAGTAGGATTTTAAGCGATGAGTGAGTGTAGAGGCTGCCTGTCAGCCAATCAAGGACGGTTATTTCTCAGTCTAGTACATTCTCACGGTTTTTGTGTTCACTCCCTCTGAACAGGGTATATCAATAACGGGGGCTCCTGGTCCTTTTTTACTAGTTTTTAAGCCAATTTTTTTATTTAATTCGCCTGAAAAACAACTCATCCGATAACATTCTTAGATAGCTCAAACTGAGCACATATATCTTGTGAAAAAAAATAAAAAAAAATAGTTCATCGGATCAATTTATTTTATCTTTTTTCTTAGATTACTGAAGTTGTTAAATTACTAGTTTTTATTAAAAAAAATGGTAACAGTCGTCAGATTCGGACCAATTTTCTTAATTCAATTATTGACCAGATATTTGTGCTCTGTTTAAGCTACCTAAGGATTCAATCGGATGAGTCGTTAGCAAAAGCTGAATTAAATAACAATTATTAGCTAAAAATCTAGTAAAAAGGACCAGGAGCCCCCGTAATCGATATAGCGGGCACCGCTTGAGAGGCACCGCTTGAGAGGGTGGTCAACCTTGTGAAACCTGACTTCTGACATTTTGAAATGTATTTTATGGGCAGAATAGATGTTCAATTTGGATAAAAACGAACTATATCGAATCGATATTATCGATACATATGGCCTTCAATGCTACTTGTGAAATATTTCGCATTTCCTCGCGAAATTAAAGTGTTTGAAAATTTAACCTAGGACAAATAAGGCCAAAAAAATAAAATATTGGTAATGTTCCCACGGTTTGATTTACACCAGGTGGCGCTGTAGCTCGATTCAAAGCGATAAGTTTTTGCCGATAACCTTTCTAAAAAAAAAATTCGGCAAATTTATTTCGAAAAATCCTTAATATTAGTAGAAACTAATAATTTTCAATATTTTATCAAATACAGTAAATATGACTTAAAACGTTTTTTCACCCGCACATCAAAATGCGAAGCTAAATCAGGATAAATTCATTAAGGGGATATCATGGAAGATTACCAAAGGTTCCCAAAAATCACTAAAAATAAATGCATTTATTCAAGCGATATACGTAGGGAGAATTCCGTAGATTCATCCGCACAGCATTTCAAAATAGTTTTTTGCAGCGTACCATATCTTTAATCAATGAAGAACGAGCATTTTGAGTCAAAGGCGACGAATTAATTCGTCTTTTGAAAACGACTCATCTGATTAAGTTTTTAGAAATCTCAAACTGAGCACAGATAGCTCAAACTGAACACAGATAGCTCAAACTGAGCACAGATAGCTCAAACTGAAGAACAAATTAACAAAACAAAGGTCCGAATAAGATCATTGTTACCAATTTTTTAACAAAAACTGAATAATTAAACAATTACAGTAATCTCCGAAAAAAAAATTAAAAGTGGTCCGATTCGACCAATTCTTTTTCATGTTATTATTACTAGATATTTGTGCTCAGTTTGATCTATCTGAAACTTAAATCAAGATGACTCGTTTTCAAAAGCCGAATTAATTCGGATTAATTCGCCGCATTTGACTCAAAATGCTCGTTCTTCCTAAAAAATCGAAAAAACTGAGTAAGTAATAAATGCTTTCAAAATGACAGCGCCCTATTGTTGGACTCAAATTGGTCAAATTCGCCAGAAACACCGCTTTCTAGTGCTTTATAAAAAACAGTGCAAATGGAAAGCTCCGCTAGACAATGCCGAAAAATCTGTAGGCTCATTTTTTGAAGTTTGACAAAAATGCTAGAAAATTGATTATTAAACCCCCCCAAAAAAATTGAGTAGGAAAACCTCGGGAAAAGAAATCCATTCATACAATTAAAGTTGACTATACATTTTATTAAAATTAAACATACATTTTATTAAAGCCTAAGGCGCGGATTTTTTTCTGAAGGCGCATCGAAGTAGAGACTCTACTGTAGAGTTGACTACCCCCTCAGCCAGTGTACTATGAGTCAAAGTCTATAACATTGTCAACATTTTCCAATATCAGATATTAAAAATGATTAGTTTGAGGTTATGAACTTGATGAAACCGGGAATGAACATCGGTTATCGAGATAATCGAGAAATAGATAATTAAAGTATGAGAATCACATGTTTTATCTGATTCAATCTTCGAAGTGATTTGACGATTTTGTCTTCGGTTGGATACCTTTGGCGTAAAAAAGGTTATCTAGCGCCTTTTTAACAATAGAATTAAATTTTTTCGAAATTCTTTGAAATTTAAAAGTCATAATTTTTTCATACAAATCTTAAAATGGTGCACAAAATTGTCATAATCGTAGCAGTTTTAATTCTGCCGTGATTGTCGGCTAGACTTCCAGATACCAAGCCACCAATTATAGAGGGAACTGCGGCCATTGAAATAATAAAGTTTGAGATCTTTTCCTTATTTTAACACCAATTTTTGATCTCATCACTTTTTCAAATAATAGAATTTTCAACCTTTTTTGATTCAAAAATAAAGGTAAAAAATTAAAATTAAGTTAAAAAGCCTTTCCCATTGGTTGTCGCATTGAAGACCAAATTCCATAGGAAGAGACTTTAAATGCGTACCATCGTCTTTAGTCAGTTACATTTCAAAAGATTGTTGAAAAACAGTGTAGTAGATAAATTTCTTGACAAAATAATTCTATCATTATTGATGGTTAGTTAGTTTTTGCCAATTATGTAACTAACTGTTAGTGACCTATTATCAATATATTAATATACAATAAATAATAACTCATATAACTGTATATAACTCATATAGTATATTATATACGAGTATAAATATATATTACTTTAGTGAGCTATGTAATGTTGCAAAGCTATTCTTAATTCGACTTATTCATGGCTTTTCGTAAATATTCTACATTCGTAGATGAAACTTAGTGACTAGTCACCACTGGTGACTCACCAGTCATGACTGGTTACTTGAACTACATTTTTATAATCTATTCATAAATATTAAATCATAGTAATGTAGATTTTGTCAAATTCTGTCGTACATCTTTCGCAAATGCTTTCCAAGTTTATATTCACCATCGGATTATTTTCAGATTATGTACTGTAAGAAAAGATGACATAAAAAGACGAAATTAATACTGTATAAGACAATGTTTTGTGAAAATATTGGATAGTGAGATAGGGTTAAAAAATGTGAGGTCAAATGGTCAAATACCACTGTTATCATTGTGCAATCACCTGCAAATCACGCATTACTTAACGGTGAAAGTGATGTTTTCATAGTGCTGGTCAAACTACGAGCAAAATGAGAATGAGGCGAGAACCTTGTTGTGTGTTTTCCCCTCCGAAATGATCGGTTGCAGGTTTAACTTTATTTTGCACAACATGTTCTAAATCACACAACAGTATCATGCTCGAACAAAAAATTCTGACTGTTGAATCAAGAAATTTGTTTGCATTTGTATTATTTTACATTTAAAATAAGGGTCGAATGAATTCAGTTAAGTCAAAACAAGGCTTTTACATATCCCTTTATCACACTTTGCTTAGAATGCGTAGCCACTACCATTTTTAACGTGTGATTTTAACGTTGTGGCTACGCAATCTAAGCAAAGTGTGATAAAGGGATATGGATCACCCGCCCTCAGAGTACAAATCCTAAATATTTGATTGGTTGATCCTTTCTTAATCTNACCAATGAAATCGGCCTATTGCGCAATCAAGGGTTTTGATTGGGTGCTAATATCTTGCGTTGTTTGTATCATTCAAATATTTAGGATTTGTACTCTGAGGGCGGGTAATCCATATATTGTTTTAACTACTGATTAAGTCAGAGTGTAAATAATAACATATTTTCATTTAAAATGTAATTAAATCTGCAGGTTCAATCGTTATGATAGCATCATATTAAAAATGTTGTTTCCTATCTATTGAGTGTTTCAAAAGTGTGAAATTGCAATAAAATTACTTGCAAAAACAAAATTTTTAATAAATTAGCCAAAATTGTTACCACTCAAAATGTATTTGGGACCCAAATTTTGGGTTAGCGTTAACTTTGTCAACTATGAATATGTCAATTTGGTACATTCATATTTATAAAAGCCAAAATGGTTATCAGGGTTCTTTTTTTCGGATATGAAGTATTTTCGTCAATGTTTTAAAATGAATTCTAAAAAATTGCATATTTTCGCAAAACAGAAATAAGGTAACTTTCCTTCATATTCCCAATCAGTACACGGAATTTTTTCATAGCAATTTTCATTGATGCAAAAAGTTTCGTTTTGAAGAGATTCGTAACTATAGCACATGGTTTCATTTTTCATGCTTGTAAGAGCTAAGATTTTTTATATCAAGTTGGGTTTATCTTAAATTATAGTAACCTCAAAATCTGTGGAGAATATCAAATTTTTCTTTACAACTAATCGGTAGAAAATGAAAAGTTTGCGCTTTGTAGTGATAATTCACGTACTGAATAATGCATCATTTTATTAATTATTAACGATTTTAAATATTTATTTAACAGCATTTTCTAAGAGGGTGGTCGACGACCACTGGTCGTGATGGCCCAAAAATAATTTTTTTTTAAATGAATTTATATATAAATATAAAAGTAGATCGGTGATTTTTGTACAACCATACCGTCATACCAACCATACCGGTATATCGTCAGAAAACCAGTATTTGATGGTTTCAAAAATATTTCGTGAGAAATTAAATTATTTTTCCTGAGTAATAGGGCTCAGAGATCGGCAAACTAAAAAAATTCGCTGGGCCAGGGCGAACTGAGCGACTTTTTTTTTTAAGAATTTCGCTTTTTAGAAATTTCGCCCAGGGCGGGGCGAGGGCGAGCGACATCGGGGCGCTGGGCGACATCTGTGCGATTTTTTGCCCAGGGCGATGGGCCAAATGAGGGCGATTTTCGACCAGGGCGCTGGGCCACATTAAGGCGTTTTTTGCCCAAGGCGCTGAGTCACAATAGGGCGATGTTTCGACCAGGGCGCTGGGACACATAAGGGCAATTTTTAGGCAAATTAGGGCAATTTAGTTGATTGACACATCACTTCCGGTTTGACCGGAAGTAACATCTGAAACGAGAAATTATAACTTTTGAAATTTAATATTTATAAATGGAAGGGCATATTATGTTTTTTATTTAATTATGTTGGAGAATGAGCTCCAAATTGGCCGACTGACGATTGAAGGGGATTTTATGTTTTTTAATTAATTTTGTTGAAAAGGAGCTCCAAATCGGCCGACGGACGATTGAAGGGGATTTTATGTTCTTTAACCCCCTCACACCCAAAACCATTGAAATTCCCCTCACACCCAAAACGCCATTCGGGGACGCCACTTTGAGCGGTTATTGCGGAGATAATAAATGCGATAGAATATTCATTATTTTCACTGGCCTAAGATCAAGGATAGATTTAAATTGGAGGCCAATAATTTTTTCAAAATTTTTATTCTGTTAGCTCGATAAATGCAAGAGAAAATAGAGGTTTAGTTTCAGGTACTTCATCGGAAAACCATACATTTTTTAAAATCACATATGAATTACAAAAGATTAAGTAGCACACTNACAGATTTATTGATAAAAATTTTCATCAGATAATCTTCAGTTAATTTAATCGGAACATTTACATATGATTCAATTAAAAAAACATCGCTTCAAATATACATTGATTTCAATTGCAAAATTTCTTCAACAGAATAAAAATTTTCACAAAAAATTATTAAATAATAAAAATATTTCGACAAGGAAGCAATGTTCAAAGGAAAGATAAAGACATACATTGCAATTGGAGAACAAATTAAAATAAATTATTGAATTAGAGAGAATTTTCGGAATGTCTGCAAGAAATTCTTTAAATTTTCAATAATAAAGTAGTAAATTATCAAAAAAATTAAAAGCATATGAAAAATTTTTAGAATTATTTCTATATTTCAATTTTCAAAATTTAGATGAACCAAAAATTTTAAATTTAAAAACGTTCCGAACTTTAATTTAATTATGATAAAATCTGTAAAAGTAATAAGTTAATATTTTTTAGATGAAGAAATCTGGAAGAGGTGCAAAATTAAGACATTGGTAAAGACTTTATAATTAAATTTAGTAAACTATTAGAAGTTGTGAAATTAATAAAAATCACAAGGTTTTGATAAATTTAATTTTACATCATTGATTCGTTTTTTTAAAACTGCATAATTCTTGAATTTATACATTATTTCCTGAAAAATCAACATCTTGAAATTAAAATAATTTTTTAAATGCTTCGCAATTTCGAAAAATATACAATATTAACGAAAATTGTCTGAAAATTTTGAAATCTTTTCTTGAATTTGCAAATATTCAAACCAAATAATCCCTTAAATTTGTAAACATCCGAAACTTTATATTATTTTTAATAAAAGTTTTTTGAATTTTTTATATTTCTATTTTGGGTCGTGCGATACTGAGAGTAACTTCGATGAATACAAGCAAATAAATTTTGTATTGAAGAAATTATGAATTTCAATAATTAGGAAAAATTTATTTGAAAAAATTGGTCAAAGTTTAAGAAAATGCTTAAACTCCTTAAAAAATTGTCAAACTTTAAGCAATATTTGTCAAACTTTGAGAACAATTTGTCCGAGTTTCAAAAATATTCGTCAAACTGTTCGACAATAAAATTGTAAAATTCAATAATTAAGTAAAATATCGAAAGTAAAAGAAATTTGTCAACATTCGAAAAAATACAAATTAGATAAAGTTAGAAATTATACCGAAGCAAACTGAAATAACCTTTCTCCAAAAGCAGTAAGAAAATTTTTAGAATCTTTCGCCAAATGTTTCTTCAAAAATTTGACCAATTTTTGAGAGAAATCAAAAAAATTTCAATTAAACGATGAGTTTCTTAATTTGACAAACTGTTGAAATTAAACTTTTACTTCAACTAAAAAATTAATTTCTTTAAAATTTGACAAATTCAATAAATAGAATGAATTTGAAATTTATGAAAGAAGTGATTTCTATTTAACATTTCAAAATCTTTATTTAGACATTCGAAATCTACTTCAGATGGTGCAAACTTCTACTAACCTGACAAAATTTTGTTCAAATTTTTGAAAACAAAGTCTGAAAATTTGCCTAAAAAATGAAAAACAATTGAATTGTTTATGCAGTTGTTAATTTGAAGAAACATTCATTTTAAATAATTTGAATTAAACCTCTTTTTAAATTCATATATCATTCAAAAGTAAATGAATTAAACATCGACAATATATAATCGCTTTATATGTGACAGTAACATTAAACGTTTAAACCAGAAAAATGCAAATTTGAAAAAAAATTGTTAAATTTTATAAATTTTGACTTAAAGAAAGTTTTAAAATTAAGAAAAAATAAGACGATTTCTTCAACAATTGACGTTTGCAGATTTTAAACATTTCGTAGTAATGCAAAATAAGAAAGCTCAAATTGAGTAGTAATAATCAAATTAGGAAAATAACAAAATTTTAGTGAATTTGGCAAAAATTAGCAATAGTTTTATATTTGGAGAACATTCCATAGTTGTTAAAGTTTGACAATTCTTATATTATATTAATAGTATATAACTTTCCCCGAATAAGTAATTAATCATAATAAATGTGTCGCAATATCTTTAAATTTATAAACTTAGTCCAGTCTTTAGATAGCTTCAAACAAGAGTTAACGCGTGATCGTAATTGGCTCATCGATCGTTCTGGTTTTCTGGGTATAAAAACTTTTATTCACTGTTGCGCTTACATCGCCAGATTTTTCGGTTTCCGGTTTCTACCTGATAGATCGGTTTTTCCTGCCGATAAGAACATCAAAAATACCGGTGAAAAATCGAAATCAAAAAAACGGCTCTGTAGTGACACAAGCTAAAAGTTAATCATGACCGCAAAAATTAAGAAAGATCGTTCTGCCATGGAGGGGAGGGGGGGGGCGGAGGAAAGGCAACCGAACTATTATTTGATGAGTAACCATCTTAAAGAAAATAAGACCTTATTGTTTCGAAATTGGTAATTGCATGAAACTTGGAAATTTTCATTAAAATTCTGAAAATGTTTTCCAAAATTATTTGAATACGTCAAATTTTTATCAAATTCAAAATTTTATTATGAATGTGTAGAAATAACCCCAAATCGCCCGATGGCCGATAGAACGGGTTTAGTTTTTATTCAATTAAGGAAATGAGTCCCAAATCCTCCGTTAACGGAAAATGAGATTTAATGTTTTATTAATTTATTTAATTTCGTGATGAATTGAGCACAATCGCCGTGAGCCGATAAAAAGGATTAATGTTTTTATACTTCGTAATTTTGTTCGAAACTGATCCAAATCGGCCAAGGAACAATCCTTTTACGCTTTCGTGCCGATTTGGGCCATTACACAATAAAATTAAAGTACAAAACATACAAATTCCCTGCTATCGGCCCGCCCATGATCCATTTCAACAAAATAATTAAAAAAACAAACTTTTATCGCCCTTGGCCGATTGGGGTCATTCTCCACATAAAAATTAGATAAATAAAATCCTACGAAAAGAAAGAAGGGTTATGTTTTTTTATTTAATTTTGTGACAAATGTGCTCAATGGTTTGAAGGCAATAGAAAGAGAATTCAAAACACATAATTATCTAGCTTTCGATTTATTATCATAATCATAGTATAAGAATTCAAACTATAGTCAAGTTTCAACACAAATTGACGGAACTAGAAATACTGATTTTAAGTTATGGAATAAAATATTTTGATTATCAATTGCCATTTTTATGCTGATAAGGGAAGAATTGCACCAGTGTTACAATATCAAAAGTTTATAATGCTGTGGTCATACTGGTCATATAAGAATGGTCTATTTACTCAGGATCATAAAAGCCCAGCTTTTCGCGATCATTTGTATCTATAACCCACTCTTAATAATATAAATTTGTCTTTAAAATTTGCAGCAATTTAGCCTTCTGAGGCTGGTATAATTTTTGAGTTTCATCGACCAAAATAATTGAGTTTTATTATATTATGCGCAGATGAAAATGTAAACTGATGTTTGGTTTGAGAGTGATTTGATGATGTCTCTGATCTGTTATTAAGCAACAGCATTGGCCGATGTAAATTTCTTGCAAGGGCATAAGTATTCATAACTTACATCAGACGATTTCAAATTTGTCTGTATCCGAAACGAGATTAAATGTTTTATTTAATTTTGATGTTAAAGAGCCCCAAAAAAACTTTTTTTATCGGCTTTCGGCCAATTGGGGCACATTTCAACAAAATAATAAAAACCATAAAATTCTTTTTATGGCCTCGGCCGCATGGGCTATTCAAACACAAATTAAAATACAAACATAAACCCCCTTTTCATAGCTTCGTCCGATTGAGGCTCATAGATTTAACAAAACTGAATAAACATAAAATCCTTTCTATCGCTTTCCGGCCGAGTTGGGGCATTGTCTCAAAAAAAAATAAATAATAAACATTAAATCCCCTTCTATCGCCTTCGCCGATTTGAGGCTCATTCACACAAAATTAATTAAGAAACAAAAATCCCTCAATCGTACCGTCGGGCCCGATCCATACCATATGTATGTTCACTTAAGAATTGCGCCCCCTTAGTAATTGCCGGTCAATCAACTTTGCTCTCGTGCATCACTCTGACACTGCCTTGGGTGAGAATTGCCAAGTTTGCTCGCGTGCGCCTCATTACCACGTTTTTGCCTCGAGAGAAAAATGCCGCGGGTTTTGATGCGACCCGTGAAGGGGGGGGGTGAAAATGAGCCTCAAATCGGCCGAAGGCCGATAGCAGGGAATTTTATGTTTTGTATTTAATTTTATTGTGTAATGAGCCCAAAATTGGCCGAAAAGCGATAAAAAGGGATTTTCTTTTGGCCGATTCGGGACTCATTTCGAACAAAATTACGAAGTAAATAAAAACATTAAATCCCTTTTCATCGGCTCACGGCCGATTTGTGCTCAATTCACTACGAAATTAAATAAATTAAATAAAAAACATTAAATCTCCATCTTTCCGCTTACGGCGGATTTGGGACTCATTTCACTATAAAATTGAATAAAAAACCTAAAAACCCGTTCTATCGGCCATCGGCCGATTTGGGGCTTATTTCATAACAAATTAATAATAAAATTTCGAATTTTTGATAAAAATTTGCACTATTCAAATAATTTAGAAAAATTTGTCAGAATTTTATGAAAAATTTTCCAAGTTTCATGACAATTTACCCAATTTCGAAAATAAGGTCGTAATTTCTTAAGATGGTTCTCATCAAAATAATAGTTCGGTCCTGGCACGAACGATCTTTCTGAAATTTTGGGTCATGATATAACTTTTAAAGCTTAGTGTCACTACAGAGCCGGTTTTTTTGATTTCCGATTTTTCACCGGTAATTTTTGATGTTCATTATCGGCGAAAACCGATTATCAGGTAAAAACCGGAAATCGAAAAATCTGGCTATGTAGCGCAACGTGAAATACAAAGTTGTTTTATGACCCAGAAAACCAGAAAGATCGTATGAGCCAATTACGATCACGCTTAAACTTTGTTTGAAGCTATCTAAAAGAATGGACCTAAGTTTATAAATTTAAAGATAATTTGTCGAAATTTTATGATTAATTACCTTATTTTGGAGAAAGTTTATAAATATAAAGAAAATTTGTCTAACTTTATACAAACTATGAAAACTTCCTCAAAATATAAAAACTAATGCTAAATTTTGCCAAATTCACTAGAAATTTTGACTTATTTTTCTAAAATTTTGATTTATTATACTCAAAATTTAGAGCTTTCTTCATAATTTGTCAAACTTTCTCACGAAAATTTTAAAAATCTGCAAAAATTCAAATTTTGAAGAAATCGTCTTAATTTTTTTCATTTAAATTTTTAAAACTTTCTCTAAGTAAAAATTTATAAAATTAACAATTTTTTTTCAAAATTGGCAATTTTTCTTTAAAACTTTTAAAATTTTCTGTTACATATAAAAGCGATTATTATTGTCTATGTTTAATTCATTTACTTTTGAATGATATATGAATTTAAAAAGAGTTTTAAATTTCAATTATTTCAAAAATGAAAATGTTTCTTCAATTAACAACTCATAAACATTCAAATTTTTTTCATTTTTTATCAAAATTTTCAACTTGTTTCAAAAAGTTTGAACAAAATTTTCAGGTTAGTAGAAGTTTGCACCATCTTGAGTAGATTTCGAATGTCTAAATAAAGATTTTGAAATGTTAAAATAGAAATCACTTTTTCAATAAAATTCAAAATTTCATACTCTCAAATTTTAATTGAAAATTTGTCAAAATTTTGAAAAAAATTAATTTTATTAGTGAAGTAAAAAGTTTAATTTCAACAGTTTGTCAAATTAAAGAAAAAACTCATCAAATTTTGAAAAATTTTTTTGAATTCTCACAAAAATTGGTCAAAATTTTGAAAAAATTGGCGAAATTCTAAGAAAATTTTCTTATCTTTTGAGAAAGTTATTCAAAGTTTACAATTTCGTATAAAATTCCTAAACTTTATCTAAATTTGTCATTTTTTCGAATTTGACAAATTTTTTTCTTTCGATAATTTTACTTAATTATTGAAATTTTACAAATTTTATTGTCGAAAGTTTGACGAATATTTTTGAAACTGCGACAAATTTTCTCAAAAGTTTGACAAATTTGCTTAAAAGTTTGACAATTTTTTTAAGAAGTTAAGCAATTTTTCTTAAAACTTTGACAAATTTTAATTCAAATTAAACAATTTTTCCTAATGATTAGAAAGTTCATAATTTTCTTCAAAATAGCAAAATTCTATTTGCTACTTGTATTAAATACTAAAGTACTCTCGAAATATAAAAAATTCAAAAAACCTTTTATTAAAAAATAATATAAAGTTTCGGATTGTTTACAAATTTTAAGGGAATTATTGGTTTGGAATAATTTGCAAATTCAAGAAAAAGTTTCAAAATTTTCAGACAAAATTTTCGTTAATATTGTCATATTTTTCAGAAAATTGCGAAGATTTAAAAAAATTATTTAATTTTCAAGATGTTGATTTTTCAGGAAATAATGAATAATTCAAGAATTATGCATTTTAAAAAAATAACGAATCAAAACTTGCATGTAAAAAATTAAAATTTTTATCAAAACCTTGTGATTTTATTAATTTCACAAACTTCTAAATATTTTACAAAATTTATATAAATTTTACAATGTTCTTAAAATTTTGCACCTTTCCGATTTTTTATTAAAAAACTTATATATTATTTTTACAATTTTATCTAAAATAAATAAGTTCGGACATTTTTTAAATTAAAATTTTTGGTTTAATCTAAAAATTTTGATAAATTGAAATAGTGAGAAAATAATTAAAATTTTTTCAACTGCTTTTAATTTTTTGATAATTAACTACTTAAAAATTATTGAAAATTTAAGAACTTTCTCTCAGATTCGAAAATTCTCTCTAAAATTCAATAATTTAATTTATAATTTTTCTCCAAAAATTGCAATGTTGTCTTTAATTTTCTTGAAATTGATTCCTTGTCGAAAATTTTTATTTATTTAATAATTTTTGTGAAATTTTTATTCTGAATTTTTAAGAAAATTTGCAAATTGAATATAAATGATATATTTGAAAGGAAGTTTTTTAATTTGAATCACTATAAATGTTCGATTAAATTATGAAATTATCTGATAAAATTTGTTATAAAATTGTCAAATTTGGTATAAAATTTTCAAATTTCTATAAAATTGTCAAATTTCAGATAAAATTTGTTATTAAATTTTCATAAAATTGTCAAATTTTCGATAATATTGTCAAATTTTTCATAAAGTTGTCAAATTTTCGATCAAATTGTCAAATTCTTGATAATATTGCCATATATTTTAAAAAATTGTCAAATTTTTAATTAAATTGTCAAATCTTGTGCCGACCCCTCGGGTGAGATAGGTTTAATTGAGCACAAATATTTAGAAAAAAATAAATTAAAAATATGGTCCTTCATAATACTTTTTGTTCGGGTCATAATTTTCGATTTTACTAATTTTTCGTCCGGGCCATAATTTTTGCCTGGGCCATAATTTTCGCCTGCGCCAGAATTATCGTCCTACATACTTTTTCGCACGGTCATTAATTTTTGCCCTAATATAGAATTCACGTGCCAAATTTCAACTGGCATAATTTTCGCCTCAAGCATTGTGGGGCCAACAATACTTTCGCCCGGGCATTATTTTCGCCTGTCATAGTTTCCGCTCGGAACATATTTTCCCCGGGCAAGGATTTTACGCTGGGCCAAATTTCGCCAGCGAATGTGGACAGGGCGAAATGTGCCGGGCGACAATTTCGAGTTTGTAAATGTCTGGGCGACCAGGGCGATCACTATTTGCTGGGCCAGGATTTTGCTGGGCCAGGGCGGGGCGGGTTCAGGTCGCCCAGCTTTTGCCGATCCCTGATAGGGCTAACCATCTAAGGCCCGAGTATTCCAAAAAACCTAATTTTGCGCTAAAAAATTAAGTATCTAATTTCGCGCCAAGTAATTACTGCATTTTCCACAAAATCTGTTCAAGCAAAAAAATATTTCTCTCACTTCTGATGATGGCTTTTTGCCGAAACGTTAAATAAATACCATTTTTAATGGAAAACAAAATAAATAATGTATATTATCATAATATTATTATGGACAAAAAAGACAACAGAAAATTACAAAAAATACAAATCACGCATTTTTAATAAAATCGAAGAAAAAAATTGGCATTTAGCACAAAATTCTAACGGATTTAAAGTAATCTCTTCAATAACTAGATCACGGACAAAAATGTGATTTTTGATAGTTAGGTGTGCCGAACACCTTATGAATAGCTCACTGTTCAAGATTTCTGAGTACACCCGGTTTATCCCCGCGAGCTTTCCAAATATTTCAATTTTCAGATTGTGAGAAAAAGAAATATGAGCAAAATTATTTTCTGACAATTATCAGGACTATAAATTTGAAAGCTAGAAAGCAATCAAAAAATCCTCAGAAAAGTTCTGATTGCGTAAATCTTAAAAATTGTTATTGTAATTAAGAAGACCACACATATTAATTATGATTGATAATCATAGTTTGATTAACTCGTAGACTTTAGACATGAATCTGACTCCAGACTCGATTTCCGGCAACTAGTGACCATTCTTATATAACGAGCCATATAAGCAAGTTTCATTATCAACATACATTTTTCAATAGCTAACATAATATTCAGCCAATTGCTATACTACAATAAAACAAAACAAAATTAAAACAATTAAAAGGCATTTAATGAGAATGAGAAACAAAAAGTTGCGAAATTTACTGTCATCGACTATAAAAGTGCAATAATGAGATGAAATTAAACCTTAATTTAATATTTGAACTACCTCATATAAACTTCAAATGATTTTTATCGCTCTGTCAAACATAATTATATGTTTCTACAAAATTTTCTAGTAAAAATGTCTCTTAAATTAAATATATTTGTGGTGAAATATATATCATTTCATGCGTAGGCGTTCATGTAATATTTTTTTTCCAAAGTTTTGACTTCTGGAAATGCTCTATTTAAACCGGAGGCCATACTGTAATGCAATTAAAGTCTTAGAAATTCGTTACGATTTTTAAGGGGTCTTCGCATGATTTGAGTACTTTTGAAAAAAAAATATAGTACCAATATAAAGTAATTTAAAAAAGTACTCAAATTACGTCAAAAAAATCCAGAGTCAACTTCAAACGTTTTTAAGACTTTTCTCATTACATGAAAGTCTGAGTAAAATCACGTGACATAACAAAAAAGGTTTGAAATATGTCATAAATAAATCCTTATTCTTAAAATAAGATCACGTGACCTTTTGGAAATAATCATTATGTTCAAAACGCTAAAATAGTGTTCATTACCCAAACAATTTTTCGGCGTAAATTTGAGTATCTTGTGTACTTGAGCCAAAACCTTATTTCTATTTGAAGGTCACGTGATCGTTTTTGGACTTTAGTGTAATTTGAAAAAAGTCTTAAAAACCCTAAAACATCTCACTTATTTCAAACGTGATTTAAATTTTTTGAAAAAAACAGTACTAATTTTGACCGACCTTATTTCTTGAATATACGGTCACGTGATCATTTTTGGGCTTTGGTGTAATGGAAAAAACCCTTAGATTTTTTTCTGATTACAATGAAAGGTTTTATTTGGTGATTCAAAAATTTTGCAAAAAATAAGTAAAGTAGAAATTTTCCAAAAAAAAACCACAAACGTCATTTTCTTCAAGTTAATGATAACTTTATAACTGATCTTGTCATTAATGTTAAGCGTCGTAAAATGCGATTTAATGGTGAATGGTCACTACTTGCCGGAAATCGAGTCTACGAGTTAAATCAAACTACAGCGGGGTGCGCGTATATATACGTATAGTTAGATTCCACGAAAAAGCTACGTAAGCCTCCGCAAAAACCTACGCATTTGAAAAATAAATTCATTCGTTCCTGGCGTGCGGCGTATAGTTTAGACAAAAGATAGGGTTTTTTTCAAACGTTCCTAGGCAAAAGATAGGCGTTTTAAACCAGATTTTCAGACCAAGATTCTCCAGTCGGCGCGACAATGAAAAATACACTTTTTTTAAAACATGTTCAGATTGACCAATGAAGTGTGGTATTTCAAGGAGTTTAAAACATGGTTTCAAGTCTGCATACAATGTCGCTAGCTGAAAAGGGCTAATAGTATTCAGATAAAATATTTAGTTTTTCTGGTTTTCTGAGATTGATTTACGTGAGCAATTTTTTCAATAATTTTCATTGTTTCTTGACATTTAAACGATTTCGGATAAATTTTTCGAATTCGTGTTAATTTAAAATTAATTTATTCATTTTATTCAATAAAATTAAATTTATACATCCTAGAAGACTTGTAACGAAAATTAACGTTAAATCACCAAAAATTCTTACTCGACCAACTTTTAAGCAATTTTAAACTCTATACATATATAAACGTATATTGTCCAAATTGACCAATCAGAGCAGATTTTCCCAAAAGTACGCGTATAGTTAGATTTACGCGTATAGTTAGGGTTTTTGGGCGACAAACTTTCTAACTATACGCCGCACCCGGCTGTATAATAAACTCATAAAAAATGATGAGTTTTCAAATTCAATGTCCTGAAGAACCGTAAAAAGTAGCCCCATCCACCCCCTATAAAACATTATTTTAACTAGGGACTATTTCGCTAAAAAATTAATCGGAAAACCTGCGTTATTTTGACGAAGCTTTCTAATGTCGAATTAGTTTTCGATTTTTTTTAGTTTTTGTTATGACAATATTGCATTTAGGACTAAACTTGTCATTTTGTTGTCTATAGGTCAGTATAATAAAAATCTGAGCCGGCTTAAACTTTGGTTTTGCGTAATACAGCGACCTTCTGGTTCATAAAATATAAAAATAACTGATTGTGTTTGTAGTCCAGAAACCATAGTATAAAATCCCATGACAAATGTCAGCCAAATTTGATAAAAACTTATATGTGGTAAATAATCCCACATTTCAGTCACTTCATATTGATTTTTTTCATCCAAATCTTCGAGATTTTTTGTCATACTTGATTTTTTTGTAGAATCTCTCAATAAAAATGGTCTATGTGTTTAACTCTGGCTCCGATGTGGTGAAATGTAAATATGGTATAGAGACACGATAATTGAGTACAAAGTTTCTTTATTGTTCGAAAAATAATTTTTATTGTTTGTATATAAAATCAACACTGAATATTAAGGTGGATTATCATATCATTATCGCCATTTTCAGGCACTTCCAGTACACAAATTGATAAACGAATTTATAATTTTTCAGATTATAAGAATGTTTCGAACTTTTCTGATACAGGGTGAAGAACAAATATAACTTTTCAGATTTTTTTGTACTCGGTTAAATTAAGCCCATAAACCGGTTGGTTCAACATGCGATTGTAAAAATTTGCAAAATACTGTATGTAGAGAAAGAGTTATGAGTCTTTTCAGCATTCAGAACCGAGTCGGTATCTTTAGAACCCGAATGACTCAAAACCACCCTTATGACGCATAATCATGACGTAACTTCATTGACGTTGCGTTTTTCAAAAAAATATTTTAATCAGACCAATTTGGGGTCAAGAAAAGGTAAACCTTTCTTCTACCCAAATTGGTCTTAATAAATAATTTGGATTCAGACAAATTTNAACAAAACAACCTTTTTTTGAATTAATTGAAAATAGTAATGCGCTTCCGTTAAGCTTAACTGATATTAAAACTAAAAGACTGCCATAATCTCGTTGTTAATTCACAGGATCTTTTTTCGCTCAATTCTTCAAACTTCCGTTAAACCGGTTACAAAACCGGAGTTGAAAATTCGAAAAATATTTTAGCGTTTTTTAAGAATACGAATCTAGAAAGTGAAATTTCCTGTAAAACCAGAATATTTGTGTATTATTTTTGGAACTTGAAGAAATTTGAAAATAAAAAATTTCAGACTTAGAAAATCTTGAAAAACCCTGTATTTTTCAGGTTCCAAGTCTTGAATAAACAGTAGCACTGAATTGTCTTTCAAGACATATCATTCTATGTTAACATTTCCAAAGTCCAGATATGGGAGTAATTTTTCAACTTGGGACATATTGATGAATTAATAATTGATACAATGATAATATTACAATATAAATATTACGGCAATGTTTACAGCCAATAGTAACAAGTTTCAAATACGTGACCATCAACAACTAAGCCGTAAACAAGCACATTTTTCTTGCAAATTTCTAGTTTTAAAACCTACAAAAGACAGTAAAAATTTTTTCGTCGAACCAAATATACGCCGTTCAACGATTACAAATAGAAATAAAAAATTTAAACCGCCACTTTCGCGATGAAAAACTTTGATTTGAGTATTAAATCACATTTTTAAAAATTGTCCAGGAAAACTTCCGTTCTGAACACAATGGTTATGGCCGCAGAAGAAATTTTATATAGGAAATGAGTCGCCGAGTCAAAACGAAATAAAAACAACAGGAAGCTCTTCAGACTTTATGGAAAATTGACATTGTATTTTTCAAAAACATGTTAACAAATTCTAAACACACATTTAAAAAAATTTATTTTTCAAATTCTAGAATTTTGTTTTGAATTCTGTACGAAAAATATTTTATTATATTACAGTATATTAATTATACTAGGGCTCAACCGGTCGATTCGACCAAGAAAAAAGTCGAGAAACTGAGAAATTTTCAGTACTCCTATCGTGTTCCCTTGGTTAATTTGGAGCAAAAAACTTGCTTATTGAACTTTTGAAATTTTAACTCCCTGGTGTCCCTAAAATGAAAAGGAAACCCCCACCCAAAAAAATTTAGAAAAAAAAATGCCGGCCGTCTAGAATAACCGGCTGTAAAAAACCAGGAATTGGTCATGAATTTTATTTAGCACCAACTTTTTCGATGTAAAAGGTCTCTGTGGCTAGAAATTTTAGATTTCAAAAAAATTTTGAAAAAAATGGAAAATTTCGAAAAATTGTTCAAAATTATTTTTTTCGAATTTTTTGGGAAAAATTAAGAGGAAGATATCCTACAGGATTTCCCAGATACCCTTTAGTCTCTATTTGGCCTCGACCGGTGACGCCCTAAATTAACTGGTTGAAATGATTAATAAATCGAAAACATAACCAAAAACGCATGAGAATTAATAACATTATATTACTCACTGTTTGAAATAATGGTTAAACAGATAAAAATTTTTTAATTTTTTTTATTTTAACTGTTTTTAATTGCGTTTCGTAGAGCACTTTTACTGTGAATCTTAAATATTATAATCATTTCTCTAATCATGTCAAGTATGAAAAAAATCCTAAATTAGTTATGAGTTGTGAAAATTACCGTGTTCTAATAGATAATCCGAGGCCGATTTATTTCAAAACCGCGAAAAAATAATTCAAAAAAGGAGCTTCGAAAATATAATCACCATCGATTGAATTCATTTTCAGATTAACTAGAGTGTGCCTAAAAAATTATAATCTAAGTTACAATTCTAAAATTATTATAAAAAGATCGTACACGAAAAAATGTTTGTCAAAATATTCAGACAAAGAAAAAGAGATAAATCACTTTTTTATAGGTCATTGTGATATTGTGCTCAAATGTAAAAAAATGATTGATAAAATTAATAAACCAATTGATAGTCGAGGTTAAAATTAACTTATGTCCTCTAAAAGTATCACTTACAAAGTAAGCAGGGAGAAAAATTAACATAAATTATCAATTTTGCATAAGCGTATTTCGATATGAATACACATTTGATGAATAAAATTTTCAAAATCTAATGAAACAGAACTCTGGTGGGAGCTTGAAATTTTTGCTGCAGTTCCTGCCTTTTTTTATATATAATATTTATAATTATATAATTAGATTGTCTTTTTTATTAACAAGTATAATATAGGAGGAACGATTTATAAATAAATTGCTAATAGAGAAATTTCGATTTGAAATTTGTGATGACTCATACTTTTTGGGCGAAAGAGCCAAAGTAAAGAAACTTCGAATATGAAAGTCGGCCGCACACTTAATTATAATAAATTTTTTTAATCAAAGCTTCAGTTAACGTAAGAGATTCAGGCTAAAAAACTTATCTCACGACAGAATTTCCAGAACGGTTTCTAATAAATATTGAGCAGTTAAATAGATTTTGCAGCTAGGGACGGCAAATAGCGGAAAATTTTCTGATAAAAATGCATAATATTCTGATACATGAAATATGCGGATTTTTTGGAAATCGTGTCTAATCACTGAAATAAAAAAATGATCCCCATAGTCGACTAACCTGCAATAACTTCGTTAGTCAACTCCTCAAATAAAAAAATCCAAGAGGTCGAAATAACCTTGTAACAGCCTTAGAAACACCACGGATCCAAGCGTAAATACAATTGGTTAGACCAAGTTATCATTAAACAAAGTGCGTAAATTAAATAAATTCATGTGGCTTGATTTCCGAATTAACTTTATTTTCATTTATTCTTGTCGATGACGATAGAAATATTAAATAAAAAAAAAAAGTCCCACGTGGCAAATATTTCAAATTATGTTAAATTAATGAGAAACAATCTCCCATCAAGTTTAAATTGCAATATTGAAAAAATCTTAATAAAAAAATCCCACGTGGTAACAAGCCATAATTAATAAAAGCCCAATAAACAGTGAATATAAATATAAGTTTTTAAGGCAGGAACGCAATATATTTCTATTTATATTAATTGCTTATTTTTTTATATTTGATAAGAGGTGATACTAAGCCTAGTTTAAAGGACACGTTACTGAAATTAAAGTTATATAAATTAGTTTGAAAATTTCTGTACTCTGATCTCATTGGAAATCATAACAAACAAGACTCTATCCTTCAAAATTTGAAATTAAGATTATGCAAATTAGCTCAAAGTTAAGAACCCTTCAAAATAAAACTGAATTTCAATTTAACCTTTTGTGTGAAACCGAAGAGTTGATTTTAGGTAATGATAGATTTGAAGCTGAAAAAATATAATTCGTTTGCTGAGAATTAAAAACGATTAAGGTATACGACATAAAAAATCGCAGTCAATGAGCAGTACTAATATTATAACCAAGTTAACAATCGCCCAAGCGCTCAAAAAATTTCCAAAAAGAGAAATATTAGCGAGTTATCGAAATATTTTTTGTTCAAGAAGTATTCTTAGAACGCAATTTTTGTTCTCATAATTATATTTACTGAAAAAACCTACTTTATTAGATGTAACAAAATCGAAAAAATTTTGGTATTATTGTTATATTTGCATCACATAATTGGGAATCCGTGTTTTCCTATCAAAAAAAAAATAGAATCGGACAGACAGCCAAAAATTGCGAGTCCGATTCTCAAAAATGGAAAGGACAACAAAAGTTTGATGGTAAAATAAATTTTCTAAACGAATTTACCAGATCTATAGAAATTTATATGCGTATAAATGAGTTAATATCAAAAAAATACACAATTTGGACTTTTTTTTCGCGACAACATTCTTTTTTCAAAAAATGGCGTTTGTATTACTCTCAGCGTACCCTGCATTCAAAATTTCAATATGATGCCTAATCTGCAATTGACAAAAACGACCTTGAATCTCGAACTTTCTTACCATTACTATTTTGAATCTGGGGAGGAAAGTCTTATAGGAATTTCATGACTACTAGAAGTCACACGAATCTCTTCGATTTGTAAATAGCGGATATTAAAAAATAAACACGTTAAATTCCCCATTTTTTAGTAGTTCCAGATCGAGTAATGGTTAAATGAAATCAACTCTAACAAAGAGAAATACTCTAACCGAGAAAGAAATTATTAAACAATATAAGCAAAACCTAATAACTAACTGGAGGGCTTGTGACAGATTATGTCAACTTTTTCTCTAGAGATTAAATTAGGTTCGCGAAACTTTAATACTGTTTGCGATAAACATGTATTATGTGCTTTCGCCCCCTATCTGCTTTCTAGTCTCCTAAGAGAGAATGCGACAACCAAAATAACGAAATAAATAATGAAGTACCTATTAATACACTTTGTATTCTATTTGCATAGCCTCTAGAACCTGCCGGCATGAACATCCTAAGTAGTTGGTCTCCGGACCAACTGTAACACCGTGGAACACCACAATTGGTAGAAAACTGCTTTTCTTTTAATTAAATAGTTAAAGATATCTGGACTATCAGTACGCCTTCAAATGGAGAAAATTAAATAAGTACTCACTACCAACCTACAATAACAGTCCAATTTAACATGTATTTGTTGATTTGAGAAAAATAGCCAATTAGAAAATTACATTTCTAATTCCACTATCTCACTCCCTTAAAAACCAATTAAACTTTATTGCGTTTAGGATTAAAATTTTAATAAATTTTGAACTAGCTCATGACTAAATAAAATGATACGATTCACGAGTTCAAAAATCAGGGTGTATGTTATATTCTTCTAACCAAGTATCTTAAGACGACCGGTACGATAATAACACAAAAACTTTAAATACATGTTTATGGAAAAAATTCAGACAAATAATCCAACTTATATCCTAAGATAGTCAGTAGATCCCTTCAAGGCTGTCACACGTTAGAACAGGAACTGGCGATTTTTAAAATAAAGCCCCGTAAAATCCGCGTGCAGTAATACGCTGTTTGAGCCTTAAGACTTTTTAAAAGGGAGTTGTTCTGTGTCTGTCAGTGGCGATTTGATTAGCCAGAGATTGCTCATTCTTCCTGGAAAATCTGAACCTTAGAGCAATAATTCCAAAAGATGGCCAATTTGTAGCCTGAGCCTAAGCGTCGAGAATGCAACATGTCAAATCTGAGAATTTTGAACTTGATCTACACTTACATCCAATCGACACATTCATAGCGCTCCACAGGAGTCACTTCGAGACGAAAATTACTCTAAAATCCTAATCTCCTCCCCAGACCAATGATATCTTGAAATTTTTCGAAAAGTATGGACGATACATATTCGTGGTATATGGAGCAACTTAAAGATTTAGTGTATTGCGTTTTTTTATTTCCGAATGACTTGATGAAATTTTCTTAAGCGCGGTCTCCAATAGAACGAACGATTTTTTGACGTTGAAATTACAATGATCTTATGCGCTTTAAAATTAACTCCCCGAGGTTTAGTTCTTCAACATTTTGGCCAAAATTTAGTTTTTAAAAAATTACAGCCTTGTGGCATTTTGAGAGAAGGGATATTTAGTTGCGTTTTTCCCATAATTTGACGATCCAAGACTTGGACATATATATTTGAAAATTATAGAGTAGTCGGGCAAATTTTACGTATCTAAAATTCAACAGGCCAAAACTATCGATTATAACGTTTTAAATACACATTTATATCATAATTATCAAACCTAAGTCTCGAAATACAATATCACGTGGACGGAATAATTCAAAAATCAAGGTTTTAGAATTGTCAAAATAGTCACCACTAATCCTTCATTCTTAAAAAATAAAATCAGTGACTTGAGAGGATAAAGAGACAATAAATCATGTTTTCAATTTACGTCTTGTAAATTAAGAGTTATTTATTGCACAATATACATAATTTTTCGGCGTAATTTGATACTATCTTGTTACTTGGAGCCAATAACTTTATTTCCTAATTGAAGGTCACGTGGATCGTTTTTGGACTTTGAGTAATGGAAACAAGTCTTAAAAACTTCTAAAGACAACCCACTTTACTTTTTTACCTAACACAATGATTTAAAGAATTATTTTGACAAAAACCAGTAACTACTTTTACAACCTTTTATTCCCAATATACGGTCTACGTTATTCAATTTGGGAGCTATGGTAGTATTTTTTTGTGATTTATATTTTTTTTTTGCGAAAAAATAAGTCTATCGTGTTAAGAGTAACACTGGTGCTACCCTTATCCGTTTATGTCCATCAGCTTTCGGCCAAAAAATCGTACGATAAGGGTACAACTCGAACGTGAGATATGACGGGTACGAAATATTCGGGTGATCTGAAGTGAAAAAGAGCAAAGAGAAGAATTTTTTAAATGTTATTCGAGGAAGTTGAGAAATATAACGGGTCCTCTATAATGCTATGAAATAACGGAAAAACCTTCCAGAATATGAGGAAATGTAAGATTTCATTTATAAACTTTCGATTTAAAATAAATAATATCAGTATAAGAAATTGTCAAAGTATCATATTAAGAGAATAAAGGGAGCCGCGACGAGAATACCCTTTAAAGACCAAGCGCGCCATTACAGGTTGTATTAAATAATTTGACTATTGTCCCTAGAAAAATCCGTCGACTTGCCTGCCTGCTTTAAATTTCAGGACAAAATACATGGATGAACAAAGAATTATCAGGCCCGGAGATTTACTGGCAATTCAGTTATAGCATACCAGGGGATAATAAAACTAAACTGAAATAAAAACTAGATTAGTTATTAGGAGAAATATTATATATAAAGTAGGAATTTATTTTGTTGTATGTGAAGTCTATATATTCACATAAGAATATGGGTCTAGAGAACTACCGGTGGAACCAAGTTACTAGTTGTCTCATCTGTTCACTTGTTTCGCGAAAAAAAAATAAGAAAATTTTAGAAAATCTGGAAAATTGTTCCGCTAAATTTTTAACCGTACGATAAGGACGTTACGGATAAGGGTGTTTCGTCAACTTTCCCAAAAAACGTAGCGATAAGGTAACATCGTACGGATACAGGGTGCGTACGGAAAGGGTGCACCCAGTGTAATACAGTAAAAAAATGTCGAACAAAAACCCCAAACGGTCAATATCAAATGAGTAGCTCGATCGATTCACTTGAAATTGTCAATTCATACATGATTAAGGGTCCTAAATATCAGATTAAAGGCGTCATCTGCCACGGATAGCAAACCGAGGACCCTACCAGGAGTTAAAAACAAACATTGACGAGAAACTTTTAAGTAAGAAATACGATTTCGGCTGATTGATATTAAAGAAAGAAATTCTCCCGGTGTTTGAATATCTGCGCATCAACGGGTGTTCTTGTTTATCAAAAGAAGTCAATAAGAAAGATTAAACCGCTTGTAATCCGATTGTGATTAAGAGATTAATTTTCACAGACATTCTTTTAAGGGATGGTCCCAGGCAAATTACAATATTTTTTAATCGGATCTCACTGACCAAACTGAGAATGGGAAAGATTCATTTTGCATTGATATCGGAAAAAAGTTCAGTGGGCCATTCTAAAAAAAAAAAAAATCGATCGCACAAATGAGCTTTACAGGCACTAGAAAAGTGCCAAAATCAATTCTTAAAAGTTTATGTTTGGCTTCGTTCTATTAACGATTCTCATGATTTTTTTTCAGTAATCTTTATTTTTACTTACTAAAGACTCCCGAGGCGAATTTGAAATTTCCAGCTAGAACTCGAAATATGATTTTTTGGTCATTTTCGAAAAAATTCGAAAAAAAACGTGCTCGATTTTTTGAAAGTGGGCTCAATATGAAAGCCAGTAAACACTGATGTGAAAGTTGGCTTACGTTCAATTCGATATTTTGGAGTTTTAGTGGTCAAATTCGAGCAAACGTAATTTTCTAACTTTTTTAAAAATACTATTAAAAAAAATCGAAAAAATGCGAAAATTTCGATTTTTTTTTTGATGAATGGGTTTTTAGTACACTAAATTATCACCGCGTATCAATTGGAAGCATTTTAATGCCTCTAAGGCCTTTATTAAATCAGAGTCGACAACCCCCTTAAGAGCCAAAACACTGCGTAAATTTCATTTTTTCGACACATCTGGTCAAATAAAGAAAACTCAATCTTGAATTTTGTCAAGAAAATTTACACTTTTGATTGTCAATTTCGGAGAAAATTAATAAGGACCTCTGACATAGGCTTTTACAGGTTATTCCCGACCTTCTGATTTTTTATATATGAGTTAAACAGGTTTTTCAGGGGTCGAGTATATTCTGTTCATTAGCGATATCTATTCCATAATCATCAGCAATCAATTAATATCTTCGAGTAACGAAAATAGCATTTTATAATTAGAAAATTCTCATTCGCTAACGCAAATGATAAACTGCGAAAATTTTTATAGAAAATACCGTCTCTGTGGAATTCTGTCATGTATCATTTTGGTTTAAGCCTGGATCTCTTACGTTATGACTATATGCATCAACAAAAATACTAATATTAGTGCTCCGACTTTCATATTTGACCAGTTTTTAACTCGCTCCTAAAGCATTAATGCTACAAATATCTATTCTCAATTGGCCGATTTCGAGGAAATTCTGAAGCTCTGATGGCGGTTGCGTGCCGTCCAGGTAACAAGAAGGTTTTTTAAATATAATACAATACTATTATGTTTGAATATTATTTTTCAATCATCGTGGAGTAGAATAAAAATCGGATTTAAATCCCCTCGGGAACAAGGTAGCGAATTCATGAGTTTATTCTAATGAATTTGCGCTATTTTTAAGGACATGGCTTGAAGCAGTTAGTTTTTACTATGAGATTTGAAAATATAGGAATCTTCAAAAATGGATTTCAATGTGTTAAGTTAACTCTCTGTAGAGCGAATTTTTCTTCGAGTCATTTCTAAACTAGGATTTTTTCTGGTTTTGAATATTTAAACAAAATGTTTTAAGGTTGGAAAAGTGATCGCTTTAGTACCTCGGAGTTCACATAACTGGAGTCTAATAATAGTCGTGTTCAACAAATAAAATAGTTGACTCGACACGCAAAGGTTTTATCAAGGCGTTATTTTGTAAGCCGGATTGTCAAAATTATCTCGGATTAACGTATAGCTCACAGTTCAGTAGAAAAGTGATACTCATTAATGAGCAGGTTGCGGTCGTCAAATATATTTCCGCTTAAAGTTGAGAACTATAAAATTGGCAAAAAATGAACATAGCTTGGCTATACAGATCTCTTTTGATATAGTTGCAAGGCCGTAGAGGGCCCAAAGACCAGAAAGCTTAACCACAACAATTTAAACCGATTTTTTATATTTTTAAAAATTCCTTATTAAAATCGTCTATATATTGTTAAGCCATACTGGGAATTATATATATAAACTAAATGATACTTGCAGGCCTTGTAAGCGTCTTTCGACGTCAGATAACATGTCTTGAACGGGTGTTTGAATTGGTCAATAACCATTGATTTTGTGTTCATTTACCAATTCACTCTTTAGGTTCTACAAAGGCCAGCAAGTAAGAATTTTAAGATAATTATATAACGAATATTCATATAAATTTAAAAATGACAAGGTTTTGCGCAGCGATATCGACTTAACGCAATCCCCGTGTACCAAAAAATAATCTTTCTATGCCTAAAAGATAGTTTTTAGACTCGGGTCGTCATCGATATAATCTGATAAGAACTTGGCAAATAGTGATTTTGAGACCACACACATGGCTCTCAGACCAAAATATATCGAAAATGATGCTAGGTGACCTTTTTATCACGGTGCTCATAATATTTGAGACAGTGACCATGAAATCAACGGATTATTGATAATCGCTGCGATCTGATGGGAAATATCTCAATGTTGTGAGCCTGACAAAAAAGCCAGCCATAAGGCAATTGATTTTTCGGATTTCCGTTATAACAATTAAACGCTCATAATAAATATCATAAATGAATAATAGGAAATATTTTACGTTCGAGGTATTGAGTTTTGAAATAAGCGGTGTTTACATAAAATAAATTAATAACTTATATTATAACACCCTCAGAGCCTCACCATACTGCAGCAGCTGCCATATCTGAGCCAATTGACTTGCGAGCCCTCTGAATAATCAAGATTATACCTATTTTCTGATACACATTTCTTATTCAAAATTATCTCGCATTTTTTGCAATTCTCTATTTTTTGGCTAATATTATTTTTAAATATATCTTTTGTGTAGTCTCTTGAGATAAAGGAATGTTGTGGAGCCTACTAATCGGGGGACACCATGGGAAAAAATTCAAAAGAGATTGAAACTTGAAAAAATAAAAATAAATTGATTTTAATAAGGATTTGCCACCAATGATTTTAAGATTATTTTATGTTCAAAAAAATGAACAGCAAAATACCATAAAACTGAAATTGTTTTCTTTATTTTGATTTTCACACAATCAATTTTTTTTCGATTTTCTCACAAAAAAAGTTAATTTCTTGGCAAAAAAATTTAATGATCATCATTATTTTCGTGCCAAAAATACCAACTGAAGTGTCTGATAACCTAAATAATGTTCTCGATACTATTTTAACTTTGAACACCTGGTAAAAGTCGGACACAAACCAAGCGTCGCGACGTTGTCCCTTCCATTAAATTTCTTTGTTATTTTTTGTTCAGCAACAAAACTTGATTAAAGGACTTTTGCCGTTGTTATTAGAAAGCCGAAAATTATCCGAAGGTCTCATACGGCGGCGAAATACAGGCCGGTCATTTTTTTATGATTAAATGTGAAACCTGATTTTCATTACCGTTTTTTTTCTTCAAATTTAAGGTTTTTATGAGCACAAGAATCATCAATTTACATATTCTCTCAAGAAAAAATTCTCGTCCAACAAAAACGAAAAGAAATATTTCCATTTTTTTTCTATCAGACAAATTGTTGAAGCCTTCGGAATTAATATTTATTTTGCTCACAACGGCTACTTGGATAAAAATAGATTTTAAAGTCAAGGTGGCCAATATGGCCACGCTGAGTCGTCCACTGTTTTGCAACTCTGAATAATGGGGTTAAAGGGATACGGTCGCATTGTTAAGGCCAAAAACAGGGTCTCCAAGCGTCGCTTCAATAAAGTCTAGAACAGCACACGAACAATGGATTAGTAGGGAATGAACATGACTTGCTTCACAAAACAAACGAAGGCCTCTGATGGCCGACAATCAAGGAACGACTTCAAAGTGACTATTTTCAGCTTAAAAGCCTACTCCTCCTGAGTTGAAGATAGAGATAGTTTATCCAGCTTTGATGACACAAGAACGTGAGCAGACCGCCGAGGTCCGTTTTACCAATAAAATTTCATACGGGCTTGAAATGAGCAAAAGAACTATTTTTGGCCTTAATGTTGAAGTGCCTGGGAAAATACACTCCCCCGGAATTTGACGGCAGAAACCTGAACGGTATGTTACACCTTAGGATACCACAAAGCCCGAGTCCACATTGCATTTGTACTCGCTTTTGGACACCGCATTCAAATCCGTAAATATGAAAAATCACACTGAATATGTCAAATCGCGTTAAAAACATTTTATGACAAATGAAAATAAAAAGACACTGTCTCAAATTATTTGTCCATATTTTCAAGAAAAAACATTTTAACTACGGAAAATTTCATGTCGCAGTCTTAATGCGACCAGTACCCCTTACGGACTAAAGATATTGCCTTGGGGGTTCAAGACACACGTTACCTATCTTGAACCCAAATTGTCTGAATCCAAATCTATTTATTAAGACAATTTGGAAATTATGGAAACAAAATTTTTTGAAAATTCAAGTTTATGAGAAATTTACCACATTTTTGCATAAATTGTGAAAAAATCGGCTTGTGGAAATTGTGCGACTATAACTGAAAGATAGCTCTCGTGAATGCGTCTACATTACATTCAAAAAAATTATAAAAATAATTGGGACGAGGTAGTTTTTTTTAAGCAAATTAAAAAAAATTAGAAATTTTTTGCAATTTTTTTCTACAATGTGTTAAGCGATTAATGTGATCGCATATCGTCTAATTGGTCAACAAAGTGTAATACAATGCTCTTATTGGTCAAATTATGGCTTTAACAATATATAGACGATTTGAAATAAGGAATTTCAAAAATAAAAAATCGGTTTAAATGTGTTTAAGCTTTCTGGTCTTTGAGGCCCTCTAGCGGCTGAACCTGATATCAAAAAAATCTTAGACCAAGCTCATTGTCACTTTTTTGGCCGATTTAGTATAATCTCAACTTTTAAGCGAAATATATTTGCGACGACAACCCCTTAATATATCACTTCTAGTACTGGAAGCAATACTTAACCGGTTAATTTTGACCAGCCGGTACAAAAAATAAACCAGCCTTGATAAAACCTTTCACTGTCGAGTCAACTTATTTTATTTGTGACACCACTATTTTAACTCCCGTGTGAACTCGAGGACTAAAAGGTCACTTTTCGCACCTAAAAATATTTTAAATATCAAAACCAGAAAAAATTCTATGTCTTAGAATGACCAGAAAAAAATGCTCTACAAGATAACTTAAAACATTAAACACATTAAAACCGATTTTCGAAATTCCTTATTTCAAATCGTCATAGTAAACTAACTGCTTCAGCCAAGTCCGTTAAAAATAGGCGCTAAATTCATGAGATAACTCATGAATTCGCTACCTGTTCCCCGAGGGGAATTAAACCGATTTTTATTCATCCACCAGTTGAAAAATAATTCCAAACTAATTACAGTATTGTAGTATTTTTATTTTAAAATAAAC
>SCLH01001478.1:98487-108672 GCA_004367855.1 Oikopleura vanhoeffeni
TTTGGTTACCTACGCGCAACCGCCAATCAGAGCTCACAATTTCCTCGAAATCGGGCCAATGAGAGAAATTTGTAGAATTAATGCCTTAGGACGAAGTTAAAAACTTCGAATATGAAGGTCGGAGAACTAAATTTATATTTTTTGATCATAAGCTCAGTACGTAAGAGATTCAGTCTTAAAAAATGTATATCATGACAGAATTTCCACAGAACGGTTTTCTATAAAATTTTCGAAGTTTATCGATTTTGCGTAGGCGGAATAAGAATTTTCTAATTTAAAATGCTATTTTCGTACAGAAATATTAATTTTTCGAATTCGGCTATATGAATCCCCTTCCCTGAAATAACCCCGTTGTCAACTCAATTAAAAAATCCAAGAAGGTCGAGAATAACCTGTAACAGCCTACTAGCGACTCAAAAAAAATTTTCTTTCGTCGGGGAACCAGGGAAAAAGATTTTCGAAATATTTTTTTTCAATGTTCGAAAAATGCCGATTTTGGAAAAACGGTGCATAATTTTTGACCACAATTTTTTTTGAGTCATATTCAGCCCAAAATCTAAAAGTGCTCCGAAAAGAAATAAAATCGAAGCTAGTCGATTTTTGCTGTTCCTACCTTACTCTATCACCTCAGCAGAAATTAGTATTCAAGTATTTAAGTAATATTCAAATTGGTCTTGTAATTTTTAATTGATTTCAACATAATGACAAATTTCTAAATTATATAAAAATATGCCGCAAATTTCAGAATAAGAGCTGAAAACGTGTTGGGCCAAGACTTTTGGTGTTTGACTGAAAAACAAGTTGGAGAAATAAATAAGAATATATTAGGCTAGTTCTACTATTCATGGTTATATTAACCCTTGTGAGCATATAAAAAAAGTTCCGCCAAGGCACCAGAGTCACAATGGTTGCTCTACTTTGAACGTTGTTTACAGAAAGCTTAAGGCAGTTAGAATTTCATTTTTTTCTGCATAAGGAAGTTGAAAGGTAATACTTTTGCATCCGACATTTTATATTCTAGAATTTTCATTTTTAGTTCTAAAAAATATAGTGAGTAAACCAAGGTATACCATATCACGTGATACACGGTCACAGTTGTCTTCACAAGTTACATTTCGGTCTAAAACGATGCACAAGTATCTGGCCTACGTCAGAGGTTTGTCCGCTTTGATTCATATCTCATAAATCAAAAGTAATTAATAAATAAGTCAAAAATTTTGATGGAAAAATCATGATTTTTGATTAAAAAATGTTTATTTTTCTCTATAAAAGCAGATTATTACACCTTTTCTTATTGTTTTCAAGTAAATATGGTAATGAAGTACAACTGTTGACAATCTTTGATTGCTTAAGGGGATTGTAGGTGCAGTAGTAATTTTCGACCACGGTCTCAAATTCGGTATTATTTTGATTGTATCCGACCATCCAGCACACGAAAAATTTATTGCAAGCAAAAAAAGTTTATTACTATCGAATAACTTGTTCTAGATCATCGGATTTGCTTGCAAAAATAATTTATTTATTTACAATTCCAGACATGGGATTGTCTAAAATTACAAAAATAATAACCACAGCCAAAAATTACACTAAATGAAAGTAATTCTATATTATAATTGTTACAATTTTTGCCTCTTTTTCAATATTTCAATTTTTAGTCTAATCAATGTAATAATCGCGCGCATTAAATCAGCATAAAATAGTGATTGCGAGAAATCTGATAAAAATTTTTAAAATTTTGTCAGTCTATAATTTTACTAAGATAATCGAGAATGATTTATGAAAGAGAGAAAAGAAATCGCATGTACCGTTCGTGAGTTATATTTTTTTGTAAAATATTGTACATTTTGCTATAATTTAACTACAATATGTATAGCAAATTTGCCATTATGCACTGTACTAGCAATGATTTTCAAAAAAAATTCCCGGCAAATTTAAATGAATTCAAAAATTTTCTCAGTCAATAATTGAAGAGATTTTCTGACAAATAATCATCGCATTATGTTAATTTTCGATACGTGATATGACGGTATCTTCAATAGAGAGAAATACCAGCAATTATGTTTTATTGCATTTAAGGTTATGGGATAATATTTCTAAAAATGAATTAATTTTTTGACTCTCAAAGGTCCGGACTACAATATACAATTGAAAAAATAAACGTTCACTCAATTCTCAACAAAGATAATTTGAGTTTTAAAAACGGCTTATTTCCCCAGCACATTGCTGGAAGCACCCACAACCCCTTAAGGAAATGTTGGAATTGCTGGGGAAAATAGCCCTCTTCCTCCAGCTGGACTGGAAGGGGTGATACGGGCAGATAAGCGAATAAATGAGAACAAAAATACGGGAGACTAAAACCTTCTCTATCACCTCAAGTAACTTTTTATGATTCTGGTGAAGGAGGCTCACCGGTACCGCAGGTGAAAAACTGGTAAAAATATGTTCTCAATCACACAAGAAATCGGAATAAGTCGGTCATTTTGTTTTTTCAAATTGAATAAAACCTAAAAATGTATGAACCTAGAAAATATTGCATATTTTTTACCAACGTTATTTTGTTTGAAAAAATTATTCTCTGTTTGTTTAGCGTGAAAAACAAGATCATTGTTCAATAATTAATTTGGCGCATGAGTATGATAAGATTGATAATCAAAACGCCCACGCAAAAAGCCTCTAACCAAATCAAACCACTTCATTTACATATTTAATTATTTGAACCAATCATACATCTCATTTACTAACTACCGCACTTATTTTTCATTATCTTTTAAGAACAAATTTTGTTATGAGGGTTCTAGGAATATATAAAACTATTTTGTTCCACTCATGCATTCTTTACACCCACAACCGCCTTAAAGGGTAGGTGTCGTGATTTTTGAGCGCCTTTAGAATTAATTATGATCCAATTAAAATCGGTTATGACTAAAGTTGACCCATAGGAATCTATGGTGGCAAATAATTGTTTTCAAAACAATCTATAACACAATTCTAGATTTTCAAAATTTGAATATTTTTTAGCTTTAACCCGCATAAAACCGGTATTCTAAACATGATATGAACATTGTTTTATTGGTGAATATGACCCGCCTAAACAATGCATGACATTAAAATTTTTATCAAAAATGTCTCACATCGAATTCTAGAAAATTCCATTTTTTTAAGCAAAAATATTAAACTAATTATCGAATTTGCCGCTGATTGGTCAATAATTTCGATTAGCTTAATCACGAATTTGATCAGTGAACTTTCAGCTTCAATTTGGTGGTACTTTGTTTCCGATCAGACCGAACTTTTTTTGGACTTTTCATTTCCGGTTTACTTAAATCAATTTTCTATATTCTAGATTATTAATCAAAAATTCAGCTCATATATTGACCGCAATTATACAGTACACTCTAATGAAGGTTAAATATTTCTAACTTAAACATCATTAAGTAGCGTTTTTTTTGCGAAACTTAATGATCTTTAAACTAAATCAAGGCTTTAATCTCCATTAAGTATGTTTGGACTTAAATTTATTTTTTTTTCAACTATTTAATGGAAAAAAGTATTTTTTTGTAAATTAATAGAAAATATTCAATGAGAAAAAAATATTTTTTTTCGTAATTAATAGAAATATTTTTTTTTTGTCGTTATCAAAATTTTTCTATTTTATTCAATTGAAATGATGGCTTTTCCCAAGCTTTTCAGACATGGGCAACTGGCCGTTTTGGCTTGATTAGTACTTGTCCTCCTTTAACATTTTCAGCGTTCATAAATGTTCGTTTGATTATTGTGGTACACTTTCAGGCCCGTCACTATATAATGCGCAAAAGCAAAATAAGCTTAATGAATCTTTATGTTATTTTTGTGTCCTTTAAAAATGAAATTAAGTCCGCCCTCTGGGGGCGACTTAATTACATAAGTACAAAAATAAATGAAGTTTCATTAATGCTTATTTCTAGACTTTTGCAAATCAATATTTATCTACCTTAGTCGAAAAACGGCTTTATTCTAAACATCGTCTAAAAGAAAGATAGAGTTTGAAGTCGAAAAATTGAAAATCGGCGTTCCAAGTGAGATTCTAGAAGAATAAAAGGTCGAAGATTCCAAAAAATGGTTCCATCATATTTGGTTCTTCAATTTATCTGGTCTTTTAATGAAAATTTTAAAGAGCTTTGTATGTGGGTCTAAAAAAAGATAGATTAAAAAAAAACGTTTAGTGGTCTAGAATATGGACTCGACCACCTGGTTGTGATGTAGACTAATTTTTTGAGTATGAGGATAGTGGATCGTTTGACGTGGCCTAGACCTATAACTGCGTGATTCTTCAGTGTTTTTCACATGCCGTTAGTAAGAAATTTGTTTAAGGTAAAAGCCGTGTGCCGAGTGTACCCGTAGGGGATGTTTGTTTCAAAAAAATAATTATTTTTTTGGAGGGTTTGTACGCCTAGTGCTGAAAGTATTTGTGGATTTAAGGTTAGGTTAACTCGAGTGTTGTGTACATCGGTAGGGAAGTTTTTTTTCAAAAAAAATAATATTTATGATTTTAACCGCTAGTGTGCTGATGAGTTTATGGATTGTAGGGTTAGTAACTTCGTGTCCGTGTACACGGTAGGGAGGTTTTTTTCAAAAAATAATATTTTTGATTTTTAACCTGCCTACTGCTAGGAAGTATTGGTTAGGTTAGGTAAACTCGTGTCCAGTGTACACGGTAGGGAAGTTGTTGTTTCAAAAAAAATAGTATTTCTGTCGATTTTAACCCTAATCTTGACCGTATTGATTTAGGATTGGTAAACTCGTGCCCAGGTGGTTACCGGTAGAGGATTTTTGGTATTCATGGGGGTTGTTACGAGTTAAAAATTCATATAATATCGAATCTGGCTGCCTATTTTTTAGTGGAGCTGTTAGTCTTATCTGATCGAGAAACAAAAATATTTACTTATGAATAATATTAATTTATAAATTATTACTAGAGATATCTGCCCCCCGAATTTTTTCCCTAAAAATGCTTTTTTTTCTTAAGAATTCGGGGTCAAAAAACAACAAATTCAAATCCCTCCCCATTTTGTAAAAAAAGGCAATTATTGTAAAATTCCGTGTTATTTTTTTAAGTTCTGAAGGATTTTTTTCTGCAAATTTTACTTAGATCTCCCGCTATTAGTAACTATAAGTGCGCGCATCATTCCAAAAGTTTTTGCATAACATTGATACTTTAACACCAATTAATTATACTTTTATCTTTGTATATTATAACTAATTTAAATATTTCTAAAATAACTTTTAATGACGAGTTCGATTTCACTAATCAGAAATTTTTTCCAAATCTAGAGCTCGTAATTAACAAACAAATGCAGTACTAGATGGTGAAGTGCAAGTTTGTTAAACAGTACTTCCAGTTGTCCTCAGCGCTTCAAAAAATATTTTGCAAAATTTTTCTCGAGAACTGTTAACTAAACTGCAATTCTTTATTTGTTTTTTATTTTGAAGACCAGAGAAAATTTTCACTTCCTGAACATTATTTCGGAACTGGATATAAAATACAAATGTGAGATAAGCCAGTTTTTAGGAAAGTGTTTTGTGCATGCATAACAGTTGTATATAAAAAATTAATTGGTATCTAGGGGCAAGATATTTTTTTTCTGGAGTGAAAATTTCCTAAATTTTAACTCACAGTATCCGCATGAAAATTTTAAATTATATGAAAAAGTAGATTTTGGTGGTCGTAATCTGTACCATTCAATCCCGCCTCAGAAATAATTCTAGGCAGTTTGTGAAAAACCTGAAGGATACTCGTTAAAGGTCTAAGCTTCCGTCACATTCCATATCTCATACTCAAAATTGTTACATATCCCAACAAACCACCCAGGTGGTGAGTCCATTCTGCCCACTAACGTTTTTTTTTTAAATTTATCTCTTTCAGACCCCACATACAAAGCGTCTTAAAATTTCACAAAAGTACCAGATAAATGAGAACAAAAATATGATGAGAAAACCATTTTTTGGAATTTCGATCCCTTTTATTTCTAAGAACGTCACTTGAAACGTCGATTTTCATAATTTTTTCGACTTCAAACTCTATCTGCTTTTAAACGAATGTTTTAAGAATAAAGGCCGTTTTTCGACTTAGGTAGATAAATATAATGCGGTCAATATGATGAGGCTTGAATTTTTTGATTAATATCTAAGATTTCAGAAAATTATTTTAAGTAAACTGATCAAAATTCTGATTAATCAGGCTAATCGAAATTTTGAACCAATCAGCGTCAAATTCGATAATTAGGTTTACATTTTTGCTTAAAGAAAATGGAATTCTAGAAATTCGATTGAGACTTTTGATATTTTAATGATGTCATGACATGTTTTAAGGCGGGTCATATTCACCAATAAACAATGTTCATATCATGGTAGAATACCGGTTTTATGCGGGTTAAAGCTAAATAATATTCAAATTTTGAAAATTCTAGATTTTGTTTTAATAGATTGTTTTGAAAAAATAATTTCGCCACTCATGAGATTCTTAGGTCAACTTTAGTCATAACCGATTTTTAATTTATCATAAATTAATTCTATTAAAGGGCTCCAAAAATCACACACCTACCTAAGGGGATTGTGGGTGCTTTCCAGCAATGTGCTGGGGAAAATAAGGCCGTTTTAAAACTCAAATATCTTGTGGAATTGAGTTGAACGTTTATTTTTCCAATGTATATTGTATGTTCGTAGCCTTGAGAAGTCAAAAATTGATTCATTTTTAAAAAAATTTATCACATCAACCTTTAAATGCATAAACATAATTGCTGATATTTCTCTCCATTGAAGTATACCGCCTATCACGTATCCAAAAATTACATAAGCGATAATTATTTGTCAGACAAAATCCTCCTTCAAATATAGACTGATAAAAATTTTTTAAATTCATTAAATTTGCCGCGAATTTTTTTGGAAATTATTGCATAGTTAAATATAGGCAGACCATGTACATTATTTTCAAAAAAAAAGTATAACTCACGAACGGTACATGTGAATTCTTTTCTCTTTTTTCATACATCATGCTTCTCGATTATCTTTAGGTAAAATTTAAAGACAGAAAAATTTCCATAATTTTGTCAGATTTCCTCGGCAATCAATATTTTATGCAGATTTCGCGCAGTAAATTATTTACATTGATTAGGCTAAAAATTCCAAATATTGAAAAGGGGAAAAATTGTAACAATTATAATATTAAAATACTTCATCAGTGTAATTTTTGCTGTGATTATTAATGTTAAACAAATTGTAAAATTTTGAGACTATCCGATTCTGGAATTTTAAATAAATTAATTATTTTTGCAAGCAAATCCGATGTTCTATTATAAGTAGAACCTACTTATTCGATAGTAAAACCTTTTTTTTGCTTGCAATCAATTTCTCCTTCATGTGCTGGATGGTTCGGAATTCTATTACAAGAAAAACAATGACCGAATTTGAGAACCGTGGTTAACAATAATACTGCACCACAATCTCCTTAAATATTTTGTCATATAAATAATAAATTGTATTTCCAGTGAAACTAAAAGCGAGCAGATATCATCGAACAACGAAAACAAAGCCAGAAAACGAATCGAAAATGCAAGGAAAGAAAATGCAAAATTCGAGTTAGTTACCTATTTTACCTGCATCATAATTTTCAATAAATTTCCTATTTTAGAAAGCAAATTGAAAAAAGAAGACCACTAAAAAGAAAGACCAAAAATACGAGAAAAACGGTAAAGCATAAATTGACTTTTATGTTTTTTAACTCGTAGACTGCGATTCCGGCAAGTTAGTGACCATTCACCATTAAATCGCATTTTACGGACGCTTAAACATTAATGACAAGATCAGTTTATAAAGTTATCGATTCACCTTGAAAGACAAAATGACGTTTGTGCGTTTTTTTTTGGAAATTTTTTTACTGTATTACAGTACTATTTTAACAAAAAATTTTTTTAATCACCAAATAAAACTTTTAATTGTAATTAGAAAAAAAATCTAAGACTTTTTTCCATTACAGAAAGCCCAAAAATGATCAACGTGCGTATATTCAAGAAAAAGTCGTCAAATAGTAAATGTTTTTTTTCAAAAATCGCTTAAATCACGTTTTGAAAATAAGTGAAATGTTTTAGGAGTTTTTAAAGATTTTTTTTTCCGAATTAAAACTAAAGTCCAAAAACGATCACCGTGACTTCAAATAAGAAATAAGGTTTTGGCTCAATGACACAAACTAGTAACTAAATAACTGCGAAAAAATTTGTGAGATAATAAACACTAATTTAAGAGTTTTGGGAAAACATAATGATATTTTTCCAAAAAGGTCAGTAATCTTATTTTTCAACAGAAATAAGGATTTATTTTGACATATTTTAACTATTTTAGGATTATTTCGTCACGTGATTTTATTCAGACTTTCATGTAATGAGAAAAAGTCTTTAAACCGTTGAAGTTGACCCTGGAATTTTTTGACGTAATTTGAGTACTTTTCAAATTACTATATTGGTATATATATTTTTTTTTTCAGAAGTACTCAATCATGCGGAGACCCCTTAAAAGAATCGTGAACGAAATTTCTAAGACTTTAATTGCATTACCAGTATGGCCTCCGGTTTAAAATAAAAGCATTTTCTAGAAGTAAAACTTTGGAAAAAAATGATTACATGAGACGCTTACGCATGAAAGATATATATTTCACAACAAATATATTTTCACAACAAAATCTATTTCACAACAATTTTAAGAGAATTTTACTAGAGAAATTGTAGAAAACATATAATATGTTTCCGACAGAGCGATGAAAATCAATTTGGAATTTTATATGAGGTAGTTCCAAATATAAATTAAAGTTTTAATTCATCTCATTATTGCACTTTTTAATAGTCGAGTGACAGTAAATTTCGCCAACTTTTTTTGTTTCTTCTTATCCTCATTAAATGCCTTTTAATTGTTTAAATTTTGTTTTTTTGTTTTTGTTTTTTTTAATTGTATAGCAAATTGGCTGAATATTATGTTAACTATTGAAAAATGTATGTTGATAATGAAACTATTTGGCTTATATGGCTCGATTTATAAGAATGGTGATAGGTTGCCGGAAATCGTTTTTAGTCTGGGTACAGATTCATGTCTAAAGTCTACGAAGTTAAGTTGACGTTAATATTCTTCTAAGGTTTACTGTTCTCTTTATTTTTCTTAAGAAGAGACTTTACTAAATAATCATGAAATAACAGTGTGGGTTTCGAGCGACCACAAGTCTCGAACTATAGAAATTAGAATGATCCCGAAATCAACACTTTTATTTAACCCCCTTACTTATTTGAGTATTGATATCCCCCTGAGGCATGAGAGCACTTTATGGCTGACTTTGAAAGCTCTATCAATCCAAAAAATATAAAGGCTTTCGTTAAATTATTATTCGGTCATTGTGGATAAAGATAGACTTAACGTTATGGATTATAATTTAAGATAATTAACACTTTGAGTTATTTAATTAGCCTGTGGAATAACGCGAGTGACTCACACTGTTTTCTCTAGTAATAACTATAAGATTTTTAAATGATAAGCAAATTAATAAAATAGAGTACAACTGCAGCTTCTTGATCTGATCTCCGAATTCAAAATACCTTATTTGGGTTCATCTATAAACCGATAATTCTCATCTCTGAAATGGTGAACATTAATGGAAACAATATGTTCTGCGCCGTATATTTCCGCTCTGCTTTCTCATTCATGAGCAATTTTTTTCTGTTTTCAAAAACAAAAAGAAATAAAAAAAATTCTACATTTAGTAAGAAACATTATTATTTTTTTTAAAAGATAAGTCGAGACGAATGTCCTAAAAACTGAGTATTAAATTTAAAACTTGTTTTTTTACAATAAATATGAGATAAAGCTAATCGCAAACTCTATGGGCGACTTTGAAACCTTCAACTTTTTTTTTAATTATTTTTGTCTTTCCGCGGTGTTTCAAAAAAAATGAAAGCCACTTTTATGGGCTCTGATGAGTAAGGCGGTTTAACTTTTTTTTTGTCATCCATCGTTAAAACAATTTAACAGCTTTAACCTGTTTTAAGACGTGCTTCGACAGACTTTTCCAACCGACTACATTGACGAAATAAATAAATCGGCAAATTATGTCTTCGATTAGACATGCTCCTCCTTCTCCCGATTTTTCCGAATCCCCCGTCCGCAGGCGCA
>SCLH01001479.1:0-12304 GCA_004367855.1 Oikopleura vanhoeffeni
CAGCACATTACTGGAAGCACCCACAATCCCCTTAAGAGATTACTGGTCGCATTTGTAGACTTAGTCATGCAATTTACAGGATTATTCTCAGAATGTTTTTTTTCTTGAAAATATGGACATGATTAGTTGATAAGAAGTGTTTTAAGGGGGTGGCATAAGTCCGGCGGATTGGTACAGTTTTTCAGAGCGATATTTGAAAAAAATGTGAAAATTTATTTTTTTATTTTTTATCTTCGATAAAAGTGTTTATTCTTGCAAACGTCCATATTTTTATTTTCTTGACATAACTGAGTATCTGTAAAAATAAAAAGAACCACTTTTCATTGTACATCCATTTCCTACTAAACCCGACCTTTTAAGACAATATTAATAAACTTCAGCCATTTTCGGGTGTTATGCGCTAAAAAGTGGGTGAATCATTCTGCTCATTAAAAAATTTCCTAAATATCAATGTTTTTTTTCCATGAAAAATGGTCAAAAATAGCGAAAAATAAAGAAAAATACCTTTTTTAAAAATAAAAGTTGACCTTCAATTGCGTTTTGATATTAAAAAATGTCCTGACTATCAAAAAATTACGCCTATAAAAAATTACTATAAAAAAATATTTGCAAGAATAAAATTTATAAAAATTGAGTGCCCAATGGCAATCACCAATTGTTATAGTTGAGAAATAATAATCGCGCGACCATCCCATCATGATGCATTAGTTGACATACAGAAACTTAATAGTTGCCAGAAAATTTACTTAATGATTCTTGCCTGAACAAAAAAAAATTATGGACCTTGGTGCTCTGCTCCTACCCTTTAGAGACTCATTTATACCAGTTTTAATTTTATGCTGTCATAATCCAGGGAGGAGATCTATTTTCCCTTTGACCCTTAAAATAAGCCCAAAAAACAGTTTTTTGCTCATTATAGCGCCGGATGACATTTTTATCGACAAAACGGACCTTGGTGTTCTGCGCACATTTTTTGTGGTCAATAAAAACTATAAATGGTTTTTCCATCTTGAAAACTCAGGCCGCTCGTAGGCCTATCCTAACCGTAATATGGATATGTTTGTTTTGTTTTTAGTATTTCATTGAATCGACTCTGAAAACCCTGTTTTCGCCTTAAAATGCGACCAGTACTCCCTTAAAGTGCATTAGAAAGCCAAAAATTGTTTTTTGATACTAAAAGTCTGACCACTAGGTGGCTCCAAAAAAATGTTTGATGGCCAGAGTCATTTTTTTGGGAAAGTTTAACCTCATGAACTTAATAAATCAAAGCTTAGGAGTTCAGTTTTGGAGATAAATCTCCCGGTACTGACCCTATGCATAAGTAATGCCGCATAACCAAGAAACCATGATAATTACCCCAATTTGTTATCAAAGGTTTTGTATCTTAAATAGTTGTTTAATTGAATAAACCTTTGACATGAAATGGAAGATTTTATAATTTGATTTACTTTGAACCACTCTTTATCATTATTTATTCATAAACACGGTATACTTGGAAGAGTGTAATGAGGGTTATTAGATATGTTTTGCTTAAAATTGTTGTCCCAAAATTTGACCAAAATTAAAAATGAGCGGGGTCTAAACTTCCAAGTCCTCAAGTTTGCTCCCCAGGACCTGGGGCCCAGGTGACGCTGAAAAAAAATTAAGGGGGTACCCCTCATGGGAAAACCCGATTTTGTAGTTTTTGAGGGCTAATATATTTAAGACTCCACATTGTGGAACCCAATAGTGAAATACAATGTAATAATTGAACGTAAATCTTACATCCTGAAGTATAATTAAAGATCACTGATTGCTCAACCAATCAGGAACGAGCTTCAAAATAGGGTCATATTTTGTCGCAAAAAGCCTATTTCTCTGTGAGTTTTAAAGGTAGAAAATTTTTTTGTAGCTTTTATTAACTACAAAATATGTACGCAGGTCTGTTACTATCGATTTCAAAAATTTCAAATAAATTCCTCCACAATAGCCAAAAAACGTTTTTTTGAGCTGATTTTGAGGGTCTCGCGCAAAAGCCTATTTCTTCCTGGATTTTTTAGTGACACATTTCAAACCTATATAAATCAAAAGCCAGTGAGTTCGTGAAGAGCTGTTACTATCGAAACCTAAATTTAAATGATTTTTTCTCTTCCAAAACTTTACTTCTAATTCCTGAAAATACATAAATTTTGATTAAAATCCTTAAAATCAAGACAATATATTTTCAAATCGATTAAAAAGTACTTTCCTAACGCTGTATTGGATTAAAAATACCACCAGCTTATTTTAAATTATCCATATTTTCAGAAAAAAACTAAAGAATAAAATTCTGATTTTTTTTGTTTGAGCCTCAATTCATCAGGAGTACCTTTGGTGATTCTAAAGCCAAATCGACGAATTTTGTCAAAAACTCAACTTGGTAATCTGCTCACAATCTGTGCGGTTAATTAAAGTCATAAATCATTGTTGTACCTTGAAAAACCAGGGAGGAGATACATTTTTGAAATCAATATTCCGTCCACTTTGTAGCACGGTTCTGATTGGACGAGCCATCCGTCACGTTCGTTTTTTCTTTAGGGTACAGATTTTTTGTTTCAAATATTCAGAGAGAGGTTATCCTTTATGGTCCAACACGATTTGTACTTGTGAGCTAATGAAAAACCCTTGGAAATGGTGACGACCAACCCCTTAAGGGGGTGGTCATGTCTGATTTGCAATTTTGCAGAGCTAGTTTAGGAAAATCTGAAGCCCGAGCAATAATTCATAAAATGCCAATTTGTAGAGCTAGCCTTCATCTTGTGAAATCAAATGTCAAACTCAGATTTCACTGACTCACTTCGCGAAATTTCAAAATCTATCTCAGTAGTGTATGTCGCTGCGCCCGGGTGCTCCATTTTCCACTTGCCCCAAGCGTTTACTTGACACCCCCCTTCTTTTGGAATATAAGTAACCTCCGGAAAAACCTTGAAATTTATGACATGAAAAAACTTTATATGTTAAATTTTGCGAAAACGTTGGCAACAATATGAAGACTTTTAAAAGTTGATTTGCTTTCTCTTTCAAAATAGAAAAGGTTTAAAAAATTGTGTTCAAAATTAAGGATTAAAACTATATGTAAAACTTTATTTACTATACCCTATACCTTTCAACGTAAACAAATATTCTCTTGAATTCTCTAAACCCCAGAGCATGAGTTTGCAGAGTTATTTTTCATTCTATTGAATAGAATGAAGAATAAGAGTGCAAAGTTTGAGCTTGATTATTAATTGGCCTAAACACTTAAAACCTTATTCCCCCGCTGGGCAAATTATACTAGATCTAGTTGAATCCTGGAATGCCCCGGGAGACATTACAAAAAAGGATCTGAGGGACAAGTATCCGAGACAATGACAAGGATCTGAGAAAAGAATCCAAGTCAATGTACAATGTCAATGATCTGCGACAAGGACAAGGATCTGAGACAAGGACAAGGATCCGAGACAAGGACAAGAATCCGAGTCAATGAACAAGGACAAGGATCCAAGTCAATGAACAATGTCAAGGATCTGAGACAAGGAAAAGGATCCGAGACAAGGATTCAAGTCAATAGACAAGGACAAGAATCCCAGAAAAGGATCTGAGACAAGGAAAAGGATCCAAGTCAATGGACACTGACAAGGATTTTAGACAAAGATACGAGACAAGGACAAGAATCCAAGTCAATGGACAATGACAAGGATCTGAGACAAGGACAAAGATCTGTTTCAACGACAAGGATATGAGTCAATGACAATGAGTCAAGTTTATTTCATACTTGATTCCAGTTTTCATTCAATGAGATTCAAGAAATAATATTCTTCACTGTTTGCATACCAAATAGGAGCACAATGGAATACAGAACAATATCCCTCATGTTTTGTCTTGTTTCATCAGTTTAACCAAGAAGGTATAAATTCCATTCTTTTTCTGAATACATTGTCATTGTTTCCAAAATTGAAACCATTTTTTCTATAAACCAATTATAACAATCTCCAGAATGCTTTTCATATGCCATGTTCTCAACCTTGAATGCAATCACAAATATAAGCCTCGCATTTTTTTTCTTGCTTTGATTACACATAAATTCTGGACAAAGATTTTTATCAGTAACAGAATCAAAAATAGCGACAAGATCGGTTTCCATTTGAAAACTAGTACTCGATAAGTTTATTTCCCTCTCAATGTTCATACATTGCAGCTGAAAGCCAGCCTCAAACTTGATCATGTTTTCATAAATGCAATTTCTGACAAAGGATTTATCGCTTTTGCTCAAAAAGAGGCGACATATTTCTCTTGTTTTCATTTCAAGCTAATTTTCATGTCAAATACACTTATATTTATGGTCAATAGTAATTAAATGAAGCGCTCACGCTTTCAGTATATAAGAATAAACAACAAAAATAAATTACAGTATGATTTTATTTCTATTTATTGCTTTCGTATGCGGGCAATCAAGAGGTCGACCTTATGTGGAAGAGACAACGCCAATCTATGATGATTCGGTTGTTGAGAATTTACTTTTGAATATCGCTGCAACAATTGTCGAGAGCCACTATGATATAAATACGATCAATGAAATTATATTTTCAAATTTTAAACAACATAATGAAGATATTTCACAGATTTTATCAACTATTATTTCTCCAGTTCATGATATTCACAAAAATTTAGAGAAGTCTGTTGATTGTAAAAAGATATTCCACCAATATGGATTTATATTTGTATCGTTGACTTTTTTCACGGCTGCTTTGAATTTAACAGGAATATTTTCTGTCATGCTTTGATGAAAAATAATGCTCGATATAAATTTTCAGAAAATGCTTTCAGAAAATCATCTACAACCCCAGCAGAATCTGTTTTACTCGTTTCAAACAAAGAAACTTTTGTTTAACCTACTCGTTTGCACACAATAAAAATATGAGACACTGTAAATAATTCAAATGAGAGTTGTGTTCAGAAGAGAAGTTGTCGATTCTTAACTTGAGAAACCGTTCCGACTGATAATTGGAGGTGGATCGGGATGTGGAAAAACAACTATCTTAAAAGAAATTGTAAATAAATCACATTTTTCGTCACCTTTTGACAAAATTGTTTATTGTTATCCAGACTATCTAGAAGAAATTTCAATTGAATTTGATCAAATTGTGGAATACCATGCTGGTATTTGCGATGCAAAATATTTTTCATCTTTACCAAAAAATACACTGCTATTGTTTGATGACATGATGACCGAATGTGAAAAATCTGACGAAATAATAAAGTTATTTTCTGTCATTGCTCGAAAAAAAATATTTCAATCATATTTTTGGTTCAAAATATTGACGATCAATCTAGACAATTCCGAAACATACGACTTATTGCTACCAGTTTCATTTTATTCAAATTTTTTGCGGCAAATGATGTTAACAATAGGATTTTGAGAGATATTGGAGCGGACCAACTTGTCCCAAAAAGCCTATTGGATTAAGTTTATTCAAAAAACTTTGGGTATATATTTGTGAACTTTCACCCGAATCGTCATTCTGAATTTGAGACTATACGAACAAACATATTTGAACCTTTTTTTAAAGTTCTAAATAAAATCAACTATTTTCTAAAAGAACGTGGTATTCATTCATATCATATCATGACAAAAAATAAAGCAAGTTCAGCTGAACGTGTTGATCGAACGATCAAACAGACAATATTTAAGATGTTAACCCAACACAATGATATAAAATGGACAGTTTTTTTGACGACTTAGTTGACAATTATAATAATACATATCATTCAACGATTAAGATGACGCCTGCTCAGGTTACATGACGAAACCGTGAAAAAGTATTTAAGATTCTGTTCCCAAAAGAATCTGTCAGGATAAATTGCAAATTAAAAATTGGTGACAGAGTCAGAATTTATTTGAACAAAAATATTTTTGAAAACGGGTTCACGAAAAACTGAAGTCTGGATATATTCACCATAGCCAAAGTTTTTTAAAAATATAGTGTCTGATGGTATTGACTGAAAGACGACAAAGACATTATTTATTCGAAAACTAATTACTTTTACGAACTCAATCAAGTATGATCTTTATTCCTGTTACATCAAGTGAATTTTTCATAAAAATAATGACTAATAAGACATATAGTAAAAGTTTAATTGGTCCGGTGAGTTTTCACATGAACGGTCTCAGAGAACCTTCTTTGACTGATGTTACATGCAATCAAATTGATAGCACCGTGGAAAATCCAAAGCGAATTTTAACGGTTGTATTCAACAACAAATTAACAATTAACAAAAAAAAATTAGACTCGTAATTAACTTGGATACACGTCAATCACATGGCACTCACTGGATTGCACTAGCTGTCTACCAAAATGAAATTTATATATGCGATTCTTTAGGCGGGATAAATCCCTCTAGTACACTTCCCATTAAACTAATTGATTATTTGAATATTCTAACAAATCATCGACAAATTTTTATGACTTAACAACTTCAATCAATTAATTCAGAATTTTGTGGACAAAATTGTGTCTTATTTATCAAACAAATGTCAGAAAATAATTCTTTTCGTCAATTTCTATCAATGTTTACACGTGATAAACATAGAAACGATTCAATTGTATTATTTCTGTACTGAAATTTGAAACTTTTTACGTCACTCCTATAAAAACTCTAATCTTGTCTTAAACATTTCATTTGCAAAATGACAAAGAGAGAACAACTTGCAACTCAAAAAATATATCCAACAATCAATAATGATGATTTACTGGAATTTAGAATACCCCCAAATTCTAAAGGGCAACTGGATGAGAAACGTTATGCTTCATATTATCACATCAATACCACACCCATGACGGATGACCTAACGTGATAGTACCTCAAATTTTTTTGGGTGCAAAAGCAATTTTCAAGTTGTGGAATAATAAGAGTAAATGGGGAATCAGCAACACGAAAATCTTGTTCAAATGAATTTTTTCTATCTTCGTACTTTGAACATATTTGTAACTACCCAAGTGATTACATGACCTCAGCTTTCAGACCTTCTGGAATATTCGACTGTTATCAAACTTCTACAACGTTTTTAAGGTAAGATAGTAAATCGGTTAAATAGTAAATCGGCTATAAAGTGTAAATCGGCTAAAAAGTAAATCGGCTATCAAAATAAGCTAAAAAGTAAATCGGCTATTTTTGAATTTAGTCATAAAGTAAATCGGCTATCTAGTAAATCGGCTATATAAAAAATGAGTGATGATGTTAATCGGTTGGGTAGTAAATCGGCTATTTTCAGGATGAGTCATAAAGTAAATCGGCTATTTTTCAAATTAGTCATAAAGTAAATTGGCTATCTTCATAACGTAAATCGGCTTTCTTCATAAAGTAAATCGGTTAAATTCAAATATTTCAAAAATCCTGCCTAGGCGTCAAATTTTATCATGCGTCATAGCTGTGAAACAGTGACCAATGAAACGTGGAATGTGATTGGACACTGTCTCTCAGTAACTCTTGCAAAATAAAGTCGGAATATAAAATTCGGATTTCTTAAGTTTATTCTTGAAACTTCAATCATAACTTTAAATGAGAACATTAAACAGTTGCAATAATTATTTTTTTTAGTTAATACGCAAATTTTACGGAGAAATATGACAACTCGGTTTGATTTTTACAGGAAAAACCTTCACTTTAGTCACAAGATAACAAAGCAAAAAATCTATTTTCATTAATTTCTATAATTCTTAAACTTGAATTTGTGTTTCAAACAACTGACGCGTAGATAGACAAATGTGAGCATAGGCTGTTACAGATTAATTTGACCCTCCCTCAATTATTCTTTATCATTTTTTCTATATATATCGTAGAATTAAAAAAAACCTGGAACACGCTATGTGAGAAAGTGAGGAGTGTAAATGATACCTACGCCCAAAATACATTCGATTTAATTATTAAAATTGTCTAGCAATTTATTTATTTTTTTGAAAAGATTTAGGTTCGTTTTTGAAAAATCTATTTTACTTAGTAACGTTGTGAATTTTTTGCATTTGTATATCGAATAACAGCTAATTCGCATGGCTGCTTATCTGATTTTCAAATAGACAGTTCGCGATCAAGTTCGCGATAGTCGACTAAAACGTAAGTCTGTATTCTTTTAAGAATGTTATTCAGGTCTGTAAATTTATTGATACTGAAAAGAAACATGTTTGAATTTTTGCTTATGTTACTTGTCAACGAGTGAAAACTGTCATTGCTTTTCAATATGTTTAATAATTGAAAAGTAAGGGATAGCTTAAGGGGGTGGGTGTCGCTTTTTGGTACCTTTCAATCACGCCTCAGAACAAATCTAGGCAGTTGTAAAATTCTGAGGATACTTGTTGTTAATCTAGCTTCGTCTAACGATACACATCTCAAAGTCCCTTGTTACATCACACCACCAGGTGGTGAGTCTATTCTAGAGCACTAAACGGTTTTTTCAAAATCTATCTTCTTTTAGACCCCACATACAAAGCGTTCTGAAAATTTCACAGAGTACGGGAAGAGTGAGGTTACTATATGTATTAGCCATTTTTTTGAATTTCGCTCTTGAATTTTCTAGAATCACTTTTGAACGCCGATTTTACATTTTTCGTCTTCAAGTGATACTTCTCATAGACGGATGTTCAGAATAAGGCCCTTTTTTCGACTCAGGTAGATGAATATAGTGTCGTCAATATGTTTGGCTCGGTTTTTGAATTTCTCCTAGATTATAAAAATATGACTATAAGTAAACCGGAAAATTGAAAGAGTCTTCGGAAAAAAAATTGAACATTTTCTATGAATTCGATTTAGACATTTCCGATAATTTTAATGTCATGCATCGTTTTCGGTGGTCATATTCACCAATAAAAATGTTTCATATCATGGTGGAATACCGGTTTATGCGGGTTAAAGCAAAAAATATTCGAATTTTGAAAATTCTAGATTTTTTTCTAGATTGTTTTTGAAAAAAATAATTGCCACATGAGATTCCTTGGGTCAACTTTAGTCAAACCGATATTATTTATCATAAAAAAGCTAAAAAAAAACCGACACCCACCCCCTTAACCCAACTTTTTCTAATCCATTAATGAGATACTCTATGTATGGTTGGATTATTCCATAAGGCAGAAAAATTAGTTTTTTGAATCTTGCAAGGATAATTTTGAATATTGGGTCAGATGTGGCCGTTTGATACATGCCAAAAATTTTAAGTTTGTGATCGATTTTGTTCGAAAAATGCTATTTGCAAAGCCAATGAGTCGATTCTATTTTCGGATAGTATAATTCAGCTACTTCAAGAAAATTCTCAAGGGGGTTGTATCGACTGGCTATATCTTTTTATTTGTTTGTGAGTGTTGACATGACAAAATATTTTTCTCTCTTTCGCTCAAACAGCTCATAATTAGACCATTTTATATAAAAAAATTTCCAAAAACTGATACTCACAATTGTTTGGTGCTACTAACAACTTGATATGATGATTCTGAGGTCAAAAAATGATTTTTCAAACTGTACTCCAACGAGTTAAAAATTGAATATCGAAATAAAACAACGAACATTTTTGCGTAATTTTCAGGAGTATGTTGTGAACGCATAAACCAACCCAAATGACAACAAAATCTAAAGATTTTCATTCTAATCCGAAGTTGGGGTGCAGCGTTTTGGTCTTCTGAAAGTCTTTCCAGCCGATACAACCCCCTCAAATAGCGCTATTTCATTATCGCTAATCACATGAATCTTGTCCAGGACCACATTATTTTTTACGAGAAGTTTGAAAAAATGATCATATTCAATTTTATATGCTGCGGCACTTTTGGATTTTAGATAAATAAAAGAAACAAGAAACTCTACCAGTGAAACAATTCCATCTTCACTCGTTATTTTTGTCATAACTGTTACTATAATCACCTGGTAGAAAGCTTGCATTTTATTCAAAATGCTTAAGATTCAGGTAAAATGTGTTTTGAGATATGATTATGTGTGCTCAATAGTATCCCTTGAGAAGGAAAGTAGATATTTTCTACTTTAGTCTAGTAGACTGATATCACTTAACGTACATAATGTACTAGACCAAACTAGAAAATTCGAAGAATATCGATGACAAATTTCTAGTTTGATGAAAAAAATATAGCGATTTTTCGAATAATTCCTTGTCCAGAAATACGGAAGGTTCCATCTAGGAAAATCTGACATTCTGACATTTATGTAGGGTTATTTCATCTGCTTAGACATGATCCTTTAGTTTAACTTTAGAAACGAGGGCTCGAAAGTCGTTTTGGTCATATCGGAAATCCTGTCTATGCAGACAATTTTATCACTACGTCACAAATAGAAAAATCTAGTAATTTCATAGGTCACTTCTCGAGAATTCAGTGATTACATTAGCCACTTTCTATTATTGTGACGTAGTAATAAAATTTTCTGCATTTGCGAGATCTTCGACATAAGGTCACTTCTTAGTTAGTTATAAAATAATTTTTTTCTTTGAATTATTAGTAATTGTAATTTATAATCCTAGCTGATATTTTTTGTGAATATCGATCACTCGCAAATAAAAGCAAGCCTTCCGTTTGAACTCGGAGCCATGGTTGATCGTCAAGATTCTTCACAGAATCGTCGATGGGATAACAATTATTATCATCAGTTTGAATTATTTTTCCCAATTTTCTTTTCATATTTTGAATCAAAAAATTTGTCTGCCTAAGACTCGGCAAATCTTTCGTATTGTCAATTCCCTTTAAACGGATTTCATCGGCTAGCATTGATCGGGTTGTGTTCCTCGAGCTAAAAAAACACAATTTAAAAAAGTGGAATTTTGACTTTGATCGGGATCCAAAGTGTTTTACATTTTGGTAAAAAATTATCATGTTTAACCTGTACGCACTCATCGTACACTATTGTACGATATTGTCGTTTTGACCCACGAAGTGTCTGTAGAATTTTAACCGCTGAAAATTTATTTTTGAGATACATCATGATTATACAAAATTCTCTGAAAAATTTGAATATCAAATTTAAAACTGGATTGTATTAATACCCTCTAACTTAAACCGCTCGAAAGACAAAAAAAAATATATTTTTAGTGCTCCTTGTTAAAGTCAGGAAACGACTCAAACAAACGCCCTCTCACACATTTTGAGTGTGCAATATTTTGTATCGTTAAATCAGGGGAAACTCAAAATTTACGAGAATTCCGAATATTTTAGATTAAATGCTGTGAGATAATTTTTTATGAAGTTATAGCGCTTGAAAAATAAGAAACGGTTTTTTTCGAGCACTTTTGTCTCACAAAACTTACGATAAAAATTTATCGAGTAGTTATTATGATTTACGAATCCAATCACTGATACAAAATTGTTCGGCAATTTGAACTATCTTTTTAAAAGTCAAATCCGACTTTTATTTTGCCGACAAGAACGCTTTTACGGTGAGTTTATTGAATTTCGAAAAAAACCTAAAAATTTACTTATATAAAAATCATATATTTTAACTCGGGTATGATAATATATCAACCCAACGTTAACTATTTCTCTAGTATAAATATATTTCTCTTGAAGTTAATCAATCACAGCTTCACCTCTAATTATTTATTTTTTTGATATTTTTTCGATTTTTATCTTGTTTTGAATGAACACCGGGCCCTGATATTCGGGCACTGCGGGATATGGACGCTCTGCCCACATGTCCGGCTGTGAGAAATCATTCTTTCCGATTGCTCTCTATCATTTTCAAATCATCCCTATATAATCTGTATTTTGCGATAATTATGACATTAAAAAATGAAGGACAAGAGAAAAAATTGAAAATTTTTCGAAAATAAAAATTTCCAAAATATAAAAAATCTCGAATAATACTGATCGTAAAATTCTTTTTAAATATGTTTTTCAAGAAAATTATTCAATACTGAATATGTGATTAAAATGTATAATTTGAAGATGTCTGGGTTTTGAAATATAGACAAAAATATCGAAAATGTCTCTCCCGGGGGCGCAATAGTGTGGTGTTTGACTACTTTAAAATCGATATATTGCTATTAAATAAAAATAAGATTGAAGATAATTGTTTGAACTATGTGCCTCAGCCTTAAGGGCCTCGGTGCATTTTGACAGATACCGATATGGGCTCCTGATGAAAAACTTTTCACTGGATTGATATATTTTTCCCAATATACCATCAAAGTGATGATTCATAATCCAGGCAACTTTTGTAACTAGCTAATTTTTGCATTATGGCTTTTTAAGAAAATTTTGAGTTCGAATTTGACTTTTCGAATTCGAGAAATTATGAGAAATTTTGGATAAAAGTTCCAAAC
>SCLH01001479.1:28172-64561 GCA_004367855.1 Oikopleura vanhoeffeni
GGCCACAATTGTGGCTCGAGCATACTTAAAATCATTCAAAAAGGCAAAAAACGAGATCGTAGAATCTTTTCTCCAAACACATTAAAAGAATTTTAATGAGGTTCCCAGAAAATAATTGAATTTTTTTTCGAATGTTTGGTTTCAGTATTAACCTCCTCACACCCAGAAACGAGAACTTCGCCTCACACCCAAAAGCCTATCTAAAGGCAATACTTTGAGCGCTTATCACGGGAAAACTGGAAAGATATCAATTTACTTATTTTTCACTAATGAGATCAAGGATAAATTAAGTGAACAACACGTAACATTTTTAAATTTCGAAGTTTGTAAATTAGATAACTGCGAAGAAAAAAAGAGTTCACTCACCTTGTATTTCTTGAAAAACCATACATTTTTCACAAGACATAAAAGTTACAATTTAGGAGTGAACTATAGCTATTAAAAGCTGGTCTAAAATTGGAATATGATATCTGATCGCTTACAAAACAATTATTCATACCGCCGCGCGTGCGAAATATATGCAGTAAAATGTGAAAAAATATTGCTAATCAGCTGAAAACTCAAAATCAGTACCATCTTATGTTCTATATTTGATCGATTTGTCTTTGTCGGCTCTATTGGGTTAAATTGCCGTTCATTCTTTCAAAAAATAATTTTTTGAAAAATATTTTTTATTTATTATTTTGAGTTTCATAGAAATCACTTGTGAAAAATTATTATTCGTATAGAGACTGCAGAAAATAAACTTATATCAAAAGAATCCTTAAATACTTTCCTAAAAACTTGCTTCCTCAGAATTTCGATATCATGTATCGTTTTCACACAATTAATGTTTAAGAAATTTTGACGAAATTCCTAAAAAAAGTAGGAAAAAATAACTTTCGAACGGCTCATCGTATAAAATTTACAACAATAATTTTTGGAAATAAAATTGCAAACTCTATGACATATTAGAATTGTAGGTCTGGACGATGTTATTTCTGCGCCGTTTTGGCTCCCGAAAAATTTTTTTGCCTTTAGATAGTCAAAGGGTGTGAGGGGGTAAAGGAGTTGATTTATCAGGATTTTTCGCCTATTTTTCACTTCCGGGAAAATATATTATCGGAACTAGACATAAAATAACAATGTGAGATTAGCAAGTTTTTAGGAAGTGTTTAGTGCCATGCATAACAGTTAAAAGAAAAATTAATTGGTATCTAGGGGCAGATATTTTTTTTCGGAAGTGAAATTTCTAAATTTTTAACTTCAAGCATCCCATGAAAAAATTAAACTATATTGAAGTAAATTTACGCAATCAAAAACTAACCCCAGTTGTACTTCATTACCATATTTTACTTGAAAATTATAGAAAAAAGTGTAATAATATGATTATAGGGAAAAATAAACATTTTTCATCAAAAATCATGATTTTTCCATCAAAAATTTTTGACTTATTTTATAAATTCTTTGATTTATGAGATATAAATCAAAGCGGACAAAACTTTGGACGTAGGCCAGATACCTATGCATCGTTCCGACAAGAATTAAACTTGAAACTTAAACTATACGTCTAATCAGTCACATAAAAAAGCTTGCGTAATATATGTGCCAAAACTTTTTTGCATGCATACACTCCCAGACACATAAGCGAGGCAGGGAGACATAAACAAAAACGGTAAATCTATCTCCTCCTAGCTTTTTTTTTAAATAAATCTAAAATTCTACATAACTTGTATTCTACATACCTTGTATAATTAGTAGACCAAGCTTCTTAGAGAGCTTTTTTTTCAATAAATGATATATTTTCTCTAGAATATGCAATAAACCACCGTTTTTTGACATTTGTCGTCGGAAAATCTATCTTCTCTTAGGTTATGTTTTGGAATCCACCCAAATTCCAGCAAAAGCTAGCACAGACCAAATCGAAAGAACGCGGAAATTTCGAATTTTTTTGATTATTTGGTCGGTAGTACACTTTGTTACCACTTCAAATCAATGTGGAGCATTTTCAATGCCCAAAGGCCTCATAGAACTAGCAACAAATACCTCCTTAAGGGAGTGGGTGACGATAATAAAGTTGTTTTTTGAAGTTTTCAATTCGAGTTCGTGACAAATCTGGCTCATGGAATTATTCAAATATTTTTAAATATGTAGTACAAGTTGTACTGTACAACTCTTTGGAATGATGGCGGTATCACTTAGAGCATCAGATTATTAAATCTACGCTTAGAAAACGATTTTAGTAGGCGTCTCAAAAAGCATTTTTTTTCTGTTACTTGACATTCAGTCTTAACTCCTACAATGGCAAACTACTTCTGGACTCACAATGTTTTCATGGTCACGCGGGACCATGGTGTTTAAATCAAGCGTATAACCTTAGATTAATTATCAACATATATTTTTTACTTGTTAATAAGGTAATTCACATAATTTGCTACAATCGTATGAAAACAAAATGTATAAAAAAGTAATTTAAAGGCATCAAATGGTGATAAGAAAATATAAAAATCTCTCTTTTTAGCACGCTTTACACAATTAAGGGCATAAGTAATAAAAATTAAAGCTTAATTTGACATTTTTAAATTTGTAGTATTAAACCGTCACCAATTTGGGTGTTGAAAGTGCAAAAAAAATTGCATGTTTTTATTAAAATCAGCTTTCACAAAATCAGCTCCTTAAAAATAAAAAAGAACTATTTTTAATGACAAGGTTCAATGCCAATTTCATCGTAGAAGCTTGTAAATACCCTCAAAAGAATCGGAGAGGTCGACTTTCTAATGAAAATATTAGCAACTATGAGTGAATTATGTACTGAACGGTTACCAGAGAGCAAAAAATAGTCAAAGTTTTGAGATTTCACAAGGAGATTGTTACTCTCTGGCGACCTTTCAGTACATAATTGACCCATAGTTGCTAATATTTTCATCAGAAAATTGACTCTTCCGATTTTTTTGAGGGTACTTACGAGTCTCTACGATGAACTTTGAAATTTACGGTAATTTGATATACGGTAAACAATATACGGTATTTTGAAAAAGTACTCAAATTACATAAAAACAACTTTAAAGATGATCTTCAAAGGTTTTTAAGACTTTTTTCTCATAACACCAAGGTCCGAATAAAATCACGTGACGAAATAATGCAAAAATAAGGTTTGTAATATCTCATAAATGAATCCTTATTTCTTGAAAAATAAGATCACGTGACCTTTTTGGAAGATATCATAATGTTCAAAACTCTTAAATTAGGTGTTTATTAGCCCACAAATTTTTTTGGCGTAATTTGAGTACTATTTGTGTACTTGAACCAAAAGCTTACATTTGTATTTCTTAATTTGAAGGTCACGTGATTGTTTTTGGACTTCGGTGTGATGNGAGAGAATCACCGCCCCTCCCTACTTACTGTGTTCGAAATGCGGAATCGGCCACAACCAGAGTCCAAATATCATCGTAAAAAAAAAAGGAAAAATCGGATGATGGTTACCGAGAATGGTTTACAATAAGAAATGACTCTGATTTCGCTCAAAATGGCTCATTTTCCGAATTTTTGACTCGCCGTCTGGGCGAACTGTAATCAAAAAAAAAATATTCCATCCATTTTATTGCCTTAATTAGTCTGTCTCCAATTTTTTTAAGAAAATCCTGTGAACCGATCAGTACCCCTTAAGGGTTTGTGCAGTCCTGATTTGGAATTTGCAGACCTAGTTTAAGGAAAAATCTGAAGCTTGTCAATAATTCCAAAAAATGCCATTGTAGACTTAGCCTTTATCTTTGTTGAAATCGAAGTCAACCTCAGATTTTTGAGACACACCATTATCGTCACAGTAGTCCGAACAGGAAGTACTTGCGAAATTTCAAAATCTATCTCCTCCCAGAACCATATATCTGAAAAATTTTTCGAAAGTTGGCATAATACGTGGAATTAACAAACTAAGATTTGCAGTTAGCCGTTTTTTTAATCTTCGATGACTGAATTTCCTACGTCCAATCAACTGACGATTTTTTTGGCCAAAAAATCTATCTGCCTCCGAGTTTCAGTTTTCAAATAGGGCCAATTTTTTAAAGTACACCTGTTTGCATTTTTGAAAGATTGCATGGCGTTTTTCACCCAAATTCGAATGCAGACCTTGAAAATATATATTTTCGTAACAAAATTCAAAAAAAATTTTGAAATCAAAATGATGTGCTCCGATTTTGGCTAACGTCACAGCCGATATTTGTAAGTTTCAGTGGTCAAAGTCTAACAGAAAATATTTTCTGACTTAGGGGTATACCGTATACGATCGATTTGAGACATTTTCAGGTGAAATATACTGAAAACCTAAAGTTCCATGAGAAAAACCGGAAAATGCTGATTTGTAGATCTATCCCTAATCCTGCGAAAAGTATCATCACAAATTATTTTGACCATTACACCGATAGGTACAGTATCGTAACAAGTGACACGATTTTCAAATTTCAAATCTATCTCCTCTCCGACGGTCAATAGCCAAGGAGCTCAACTTCCACAGATCACGTAACGGAGTATATAAATTTTGATAAGAGAGCTTTTCGATCCGGCGACCTGACAATCTAGAACGCCAAAATAACCGCGATTTCTTAGAAATTGCAGACTTCAAAAATCTATCTCTCCGAGGATAGTTGCAAAATAGCTCAAATTTTTATCAGTTTCCCTTAGAAAATTTAAAGAGATAATCAGAGAGTTGTTGTCAATTCGAGCTAGAACTGAAATATGATTTTTGGTCCATTTCCGACAAATTCGGAAAAAAAAAGTGCTTCGATTTCTTTCGAAGTAGCCAAAAAGAAGCCAGTGAAACAACTGATGAGAAGTTGGTTTACGTCCAAGTGCGATTATTTGAATTTTAGTGGTCAATATTGAGCAAAACGTTATTTGTAAACTTTCATCTTTTCTAAAATACTTAGAAAAAAATCGAAAAAAGGTCGAAAATTTCGAATTTTTTTTGTGATGCTTGGGTTCTTCTGTACACTTAATTATCACCCTCGTAATCATTTCAAGCAGTGTTTAATGCCTCTAAGGCCTTATTTAATCAGAGTCCCGCATACCCTTAAGGGTGGTGTCTGTGTTTTTTTTGAGCCCTTTATAGAATTAATTTATGAGACATTATATGGTTATGAGCTAAAGTTGACGAAGTAATCTCATGGTGGCAATTATTTGCAAAACATCTAGAAAAATCTAAAATTTCAAATTCGATATATTTTTTGCTGTTAACCCGATTAAAACGGTATTCACCATGATATGGCAACCACTTTATTTTTGGTGAATATAACCACCAAAAAACGATGCATGACATAAAAATGCGGAAATGGTCTAATGGATCTAGAAATTTCATATTTTAGAATGCCCAAAATTGTTAACCTAATAATCGAATTTGACGTGTGATGGTTTACAACATTGATTAGCTGAAGCCACCTTTTTTGATCAGTGAAATCTCAGTCATTGGTTGGACTTGTTGTTCCGATCAGACGAGACTTTTCTTTAGAACTTTCCATTTTCGGTTAACTTTCATTCACATTTCTAGAATTCTAGAGTCTATCAAAAAATTCCTTCTATCACTTTTACCGCATTAAATTTTCTACTTGTCGAAAAACTGGCTTTCATTCTAAAGATTGCTCTAAAAGAAGATAGAAGTTTTGAATCGAAAACTGCAAATAGGCGTTAGTGAGATTCTAGAAGAAAAAGTCAAAATCGAAAATTCCTTCTCATCAGCTTTTTTGTCTCATTTAATCGCTACTTGTGTACATTTGAGACGCTTTGTATGTGGGTCTAAAAGAAGATTAATTAAAAAAAAACGTTTAGGCTCCTAGAATAGGACTCCACCACTTGGTGGTGTGACTGCTAACATTTGACTTGAGATTGTGTAATCGTTAGACGATAACTAGATTTACAAACGAGTTCCTCAGATTTTAACAACTGCCTAGATTTCGATCGAGGCGTGATTGAAAGTACCGAAAAAGCTGACACCCACCCTTCTAATTCCGAAAATTCGAAAAAAACGCGGAAAATTTCGAAAAAAAATTTGAGGATTTGACGAGAATACATTTTGAAGTATGACTAGACCCAAATTACAAAATATCTACCTTCCGTCGTAAAGGATATCCATTATTAATCCCCGAGTAAACACTAAAAACTTATTTGCCTGTAAAGAATAGGAATAAGTTTTAGAGTACCGCGGATAATTAATGAAGCTATACATCGATGGTAAAAAATATAAAGCTCAATTTAGCGGAATGCTTCTCTCAAAAAACAATTACAATACCAAAAATTGTTTGGCTTTAACTCGAGAGAGATCGTCCGTAGCTTAACCCGCCACCTTTTGAAATGTCATTATACCTCCACCTGGCAATTTCTGTGTTTAAACACACACAAGATATCAAACTTGACAAAAGAGATAAATATTTTTTTATTCGTAATTCAAACCCGAAGAGCGTGTCCGCAACGAATTCGGTTCAAAAATAAGAATAAACTATTGTGAATATAGTTTGAAGAAATAATTTTTAGTAATGTGAAGGTAAAAATTAAACATTGAAAATGCGTAGGATAAATGTTTTATTCAAGTATTTGATTCAAGTTTTATCTTTGCGAAACCTTTTCATCGTACTATCTTAGGGAGCTTAAAAAAAATCCTCGGACTTGAAAATTACCAGAAAAAAACTTACAAATAGGCCCTCAATCTGATACGATTTTTAACTTTAAAAATTTCTCATTCAAATCGCCCAATTATTGAGCGCTGTACTGTCTTAATTTTATCAATAGCTTTCTGATTGGTTGATGATAATCTAGTCTCATAGTAATCAATAGTAATCATTAAGTGGTAGTATTTTATTTAGTATTTTTAGTGTTTAGCAATCTTTTAGTATTGGAAAGTAACCAGGTAGATACATTTACCGAAATTCTTGTGTTAATTTTAAAGTAACAAACAATGCTTTGAAAATCGATTAAATAAATTTTTAGAAGCTCAAGATGAGCAATTCACCAACCAATTTTCTTGAAAACCGTCGTGGCAGTTTTTGCTTATAATATAATTAATAGAACTCATAAAATTTCGCATTGTTAGCGAAACAAGCCTTTGGACGAATAGAAATTGGAATTAAAATCGATTACACATTGAAGTTCAAAACTTACAAGTTCTGAATAGAAATAGCGTTGACTTGCAGAATTGCTTCTCGCCGATATAGAGCTTAGTTCAGCACAGGATATCAAAAATGTCTAAAATATAAAAAGTAATGAGATACATATTGAAAATGAAGACGACGTTTCTAAAATTATTATTATTGAGTATTTTTTTTCGAAAATCTCGTGAATCTCTAGGCCTCTTTGCGTTCGCGCTTGATCAATGAGAGCACCGATTATCACGGAGATAACCAATGAGACTTCGAAATAGTTCAACACGCGAAACGCGCAAGTATGGGGTCTAGGGAATTCCTTTAAGATATCCCCCCCCCTCATTCCATATTTGGCTCAATATTCGTGACTATTTGAAAGAACAAACAAACTCAACGGTCATTTAAAACCTTGAATTCAAGAATACGTCAATGAAATGTGCCAAAAATGTTGACCGGGCAATAATATTCCTCGAATTTCGTAATCATTTAAATTACCAATATTTAGCGGAGCGACGATAATCTATCTAGGCTTTAGGTGTTTAAAAAAGCGTCTACGAGATAAAGTTTTAACAAGAACGTAATCAAAAACGCTCGATAATGTGTCTAGAAATTGATTATGTATAATTTTGTTAAAAATATCATTAGATTTTAATGACAGGACAATAATTTAGACTTAAAGTTGTTAAACTCTGAAAACGTGACTTGGCGACTTTATAACCATGAAAAGGTTCCGAGAACAATAATTTTTCCAGCCTTTCGAACGAAATTAGATTAAGAAAATTATCAAAATTTCTAGTGGTTTACTATTCTCAGAACTGACATTGTGATTTGGGTCTGAACTTTTGAAAATAACTCTGATAAACAGCCAAAGTTTAAGATAAGATAACCGTACAGTTACACACAAATGATTTTGTTGTTTGACAATTTTCGAATTAGAGCAGTTCTGAAGAACCAATAATCCTGTTAAGCGTTCAAATAGCTAGTTCTCTGACAATACAGATATTTCAAGTTATACAGTAGCTAATTACTTTGGTCCGATCTTATAATAATTTATTTTGTTTCGTTGAATATTTAGAGACCTGAGCTTATTGTGTCCGACGAACTGTTATTTTTTTACAGCATGAATTTTGATGAAAATTTTTGAAAATGTCATAAATAGGTATGGACGTTATAGTTGGCCACTAGGGGTTAAATATTTTTCAATAATTCAGGCAATTCATCGGAGTGCACCACGGCTCACTTTTCAAAATATCGTCAGAGCCAAATTGTCAGCGATATGGCGTGAAAATGTAAAAACAGCTAATTTGTTTGGCCTTTTTTGAATGAAGTTTGGAATATGTTAAACTTATGAGAGTCAACCATTTGGGTAAAAAGATTGAAGATCTTCAGGTTTTAACTAACATTCAGAAAAAATTGATAAGGGCCTCGGACATTTGAACAAAAAGACGCAGTCTTATAAATAGCCTGAAGACGCAGACATTGAGAAGAACACTTGAAGTGTGAACATTGATTTCCAAAAATCCGCCTTCACTAAAAACAGAATTTCCAATTTGTATGGTCCGTGAAAAGGGTGTCTAGCGCAACTATATGAATAATTCCGGGCCAATAAAATTAATTTTACATAATTAATTCGAAAATTAAATTAATTACGGTGCTGATAAGACGGTTATCCCGCACGTTTTCAACGCTATTTAGATGTAATTGATTTTGCGTCATTATCATTGTTATCTCCCAAAGTGGTCCCTAGACGTCAATGTAAGACAAATTGACATAGAACGGATTTATGGAACAGCCGTCATTTTCGATAAGAAACTGGAGAATAAAGCGAAACACGACACGAGCAGGATCCGAGGCCTGCCTCTATAGCATTAGTAAGTAAAATCTGGTTTTAAGAATATTGATATATGTTTCTAAATCGAGGAATCTGGCTGATTATCCATCAAAACGCGGCTTCTAATTGTCCGAGAAATGCATTCACATCAAATATTGAGCTGAACTCAGACAATTTCGAAGCGCCAAATATATTAGTTACAATATTTGTTTATTTAAAAGGGCTCGGTGAGTACTTTGGCTCATCAATTATCTCGATCTCTTATCAATTTCTCTCTAAAAATTACTTTTCCGATTCTCGAGGTGTGATTTTCACGTTTAAAGAATAAATATTTTATGTGATCTCATTTTTAATAATGATCCCTTCAAAAAATTATAGTTGGATAATACTTTTGGCTGGTCAGTAAATGGTATATGGTTTATAAATTATGGTTCCTTCTTTTGGTGTACATAAACCATTTTGCCGCAGCGGTGGAACCCAAAAAAACCCCCTCCGCTCTCTCTCTGCTCAAATATTCACCGACTTATATAGGTTACAAATATAAACCTCAAAACAAATCCCCGTCAAAACACCGAAACGGTTTGGTTCCGGTCACCCAAATCTCATTCCCTACTTATCGACTTGTCGATCGGTTCTAGCGTCTGGCCACGCTTGTTAATTTTCAGGTGGTCGTTCAACCTGTAAAAGCAGAAGGGCGCTACAGACGGTATTTCCTGTGGCTATACAGAAGGGTAACATTTGTTACAAAATCGCAAGGTTTGTTCTCAAGAGTGCAAAAATGTCAAAATATATATAGATTTCCCCTGTGTTCTTCTAGATGTGACGTGAAAAATTGTTCTCGCGTTTGTTGGAGGTTTTGGTGGGCCGTTTGGAGCATAGGGTCTGCAATTTTTGAATCGGATTTGGCTGTAGATATTTGGGCACCGACCTGAACGCCAGACTCTGAGTGCCAAATCTGCGATGAGCTAGTATTCCTTTTAATCAGAGTGATTAGATCGAGTATGAGTATTGTTTCGGTACCGATGTGATTTTACCACAACTTTTCATAGGATATTGAATCTCAAGAAGATGAGCGGTGCTGGGTGGAGTGAAACGTTTTGCCTGGTCTTAGGGAGCAGACACATATAGGAAGGACGGCGCGATGAGGTAAGACCAAAGGATTAAGTAATGACTCCGACAGATAAATCATAGTTACAGCGGTTTCTGACAAAAAATGTTTAAAAAATTGTCTAAATGTCTCAACCTAAATTAAGAACAAAAATATTTTGTTCTTGAATCAGACCTTTTGAGAATAGAATTAATCACCTATTTAATTCTACAAATGCTAATTCAATAAATCTGAAATTTGTTTTAAAAAATAAAAACAAACTGTTTTCTGAAATTGTAACAAAAAAATATCAAAAATTTAATGAACTCTGATTTTCTTGTTTTTTATTAATAGATAACAAAAAAGTTTTTATGGATGTAACACCTCGACGGAACGAGATCTGATATTTCGATGTTCAAAATGCGAGATTATGATTGGTGGCCGCCAAATTAAGGCGACTTCATTGTCTAATTCAAAATTGCAGGGTAATGGTTGGTGCAAATATTCGTCGTCTATTGTAACTTTCAATATTCAGATACTGTCGGATACAGGGTCTTGTAATCCAAATACACAGTGACAGATTCAAAATGAACTCCAGATTCCTAATTGTTCAAAAAATTAAATTGAAATATATCCGATTCGGATCTGACGCGGAACATAGGTCACAATATTTTCAAAAAAAAATTAACTGTAAAACAAACGCAACTTAAATATTTAAATGAAGTGGAAATATCACGCGAAAAAATCAGTGTTTTTATATTCCTTGCCAGCGGTAACCCCGTTTAATATAGAGCGGAGAAGCGACGTGAACCAGTACAGTCCGATTATTCAGTCGAGGCCAGTTTTTCTCTCACATCCGTCATATTAACCACGAAATAACCAAGTCTTATCTTAACATACGTCCACGCAAAAGCCGTCAACTGTTAAGTGGATCCAACGCCTTGTTACTAATCACAAATATTAGAAATCGTTTGTTCTTAATACTAAAATATATCATATTTAATATGAAATTATTTAAATATTTATTTTTAACATTCTACTTCAAAACATTTAGTTCGCATATAAACATTTTAAAAGGCATTTTACATCTAAAATATAAAAAACTTTTTTAAACGCAGAAATTTTCTATAAATATCTATTAAGTCTATATATCATATAACTTAATATGCTTATTCGACTCAAGTCTGCACAAACAATGACTCATTGCGGAGCTCGGATTTCGTCATTATACAAGTACTCTTAAATGAGGTTAATCATTTCTACTTAAACACATTAAGTACGGTTTTTTTGAGAATTAATGATCTTTAAATACTTAAATCAAGGCTAATCTCCATTAAGTATTTTTGGACTTAATATATTTTTTTTCACATGATGGAGGAAAAAAGTAATTTTTTTTTAATAAATAGAAAAATAGTTCACATGAAAAAAAGTATTTGATTTCGTAATAAACTAGATATAATTTTTTTTGTACGTTATCAAAGTTTCTATTTTTATTCATGATATGAATTGCTTTCCAAAGCTTTTCAGACATGGGCACTGGCCGTGTTTGCTTGATTAGCAACTCCGCTGTTCTATACATTGCAGCTTAAAATGTTGTTTGAATTATGTGTGACACCTCAGGCCGTACATATATAATGCGCAAAAAGCACCTAACGCTTAATGATCTTTATTTATTTGGTGTACTTAATGATCAATATAGTCCGCCTTCTGGGCGACTTAAATTAACATTAAAGTACACAAAAATAAATAAAGTTCTTACTGCATTTATCTTACTTTTGCGATCATGTATATACTAACTATCTTTATGAGTTAAAATCATACTACTTTAAACATATTAAGTGGCCAATTTCTTGAAGAGATTATGTATTAAACTCAGGCTCATGCTTTACTCATAAAGTATTTTGGACTTAAAAACTTTTTTTCACTATTTAATGCGAAAAACTGTATTTTTTTCTGTAAGTAAAATGATAAATATTAAAGTGGAAAAAAAATATGTTTGCGTAAATTAAATGGAAAAATACTTGATCAAAAAATCATTTGTATTTATCGCAATGAATACTTACTCCAAGCTAAGCAAAAAGAGTACAACTGGCCTCTTGGCTGCGATAAAACAAAATGACAAATAGTGAACAAATATTATGTTTCACAACAATAAGGATAGACCATAGGGCAGGGCCAAGGCTATTTCGGACTATTGGAACTAGTGGCTGATGCAGTAAATGTAATACCTTAAGCAGTGTGTTTTTGATCGTTTTTAATATCAGAACGTTCCAAAGAGGCCGTTTTTGTCACATTCGACCATGCCGCGCCTACTGTGAGCCTAAAAAGACAAAAATACCCTTATAAAATTGGAAATCCAGACAATTTTCAGATATTTCAAAATTTTCCGAATTAAAGTCTAGATCCTTGTTTCAGTTGGAAAAAGCCAAGGAACGCGTGTTTAATCGCGGCCAAGCCAGGATGGTTGTAGGATGTGGGTACCAAATTGTCCCAGAATCTCTTATATGGGGGTGTCGCCTGTTAATTGGGTTGCTATGCGGATTCCGACAAACAGGCAGCGGTTTATTGATCAAAAACTTTGTACCTTGAAAAAGGATAGCTTGAACAAAAAACTCTCAAGTCAATTTAAAAAAGTAAAGTATCTGATACATATGCCACCTACGGCACACACACACACAAATTAATAACACCCCAGCAACACTGATAAACTATTTTGTCGCGTAATTTACATCATTTTTGACTTTTTGTTGGTTCAGGTGAAACAACAAACAAAACATCTACTAACGATGTTTATCGAATTGGCTTGTTTGACGGCCAAAAAGCCAAAAAAAAATTATTGATTTATTTATGATTGATGAAAGTGGCTAGTGTGTTTATTTTGAAGCTATTGAAGTAAAAATGCACCCAAAATCCTCAAAGTGTTTGAATATACGAAAAATTACAATGTTGACATTTTATTTTTTTTGGTTTCTAAATAATTTGTCGAAATTCATAATATAAAATGAAAAGTTGACATGCCGCCAAGAGAGCCGAAATCAAAATTTCAAAAAGAACCCAGTGAATTGTCAAACAAGTCTTGTGCTTCCATATGCAGTTATGAGCACATGACTGGTATCTCTTAAACTCGTGAAGAGATATCTGTGGACAAGATTGTATGTTTTGCGTGTTTTAGTTGTTCTTCTAGGAGCTGTCGACGACGCGAGCAGAAAAATAAAACGACGAAAAATGAAGGAGCAAGAACCAAACTGAGTGTTTTTTAGAAGGCTTATACCTGGCTTATTTGAAGAGTGTCTTCAAGCACAAGTGTTTTGGGATAATAACCGCTGCCGATTTGTAGACGAGAATCGCATATCACACCCAACATCAGCGACACCCACACCTTAACGGTGGGTACTGGTGCGCTGGATGATTTTGTTCGAAATCAGCCTAACAGGAGACACATGGACAATTAAGATTAGCCCTATGTTGTAGAATCTGCTTAACTTGTCAAACTGAATTGAGTCAATAATTGTTTGATCCGTACACTCTGAAATACGTTCCATACAAGTGTGTCCTTGACCAAATTTCAAAATCTATCTCCTCTCCAAAGTTTATTTATAAGCGGTTCAAATTACAAACCACGTGTGCTATCTAAACGTGGGTCCTCCAGAAGCTTTTTTCAAAAATTTACAATAGTTTCTTGAAATAGCAGAAACTCATTTTAGCATTTTTCCATCAAAAAACGCTAGTATATTTGGAATTTTACACCAAATTTCAGCAAACACTCTGCTCAGAAGAATATAAACTCTCTAGAAGCGTCTTTTCGAGAATTTGTCACCTCAGACATATGATTTTGTGAATGTCACGTATTTTTTTAAATGTGCTTTCGATTTTTGATCGCATCGTCTGTTTCAAATCAGGTCAAAGTTGCTGAAATAGCAAGGCTGATGTCGTTCAGCAAAAAGTACTTAATAGAATGCTTTTTGGCGTCCTTATACCTCTTTTATCATCCTTTTAGGGTCAAAATTCAATTCGGCGCAATTTATTGGATTTACAGCTTAGCATCAATCTAAATTTACAAAACTTATCCCTTCAATAATTTCAACAATTAAATACCTTTTTAATCCTGAAATAATTATATTATGCCACAAACGCATTCATCAAAGTCGAAAAATCCTTCCAGCGCACATCGACCATTTGCCGACTTCTCTGAGACCATAAACTCAAAAAAAAAGCCAGTCACTAAATTAAGACAATTTGCTGTTTCTCATCAAATCCTCAAAATTTTTCCATATAAGCTCTAAAACTTTGTTTTAAAAAAACTTACTCGTCTTTAACCGCGGTTGACCCGATGGTTAGCTTGAGTTTGTACCAGGAGTGGTTAAATGATATTCGCTATGTGAAGGAGATAGAGCTTCTAACTCTCAGTTTCTAATGTCCTTATCTTATTGGTTCAGCGTACGAGACCTGCAAATTCCAAATATAACTTCTTTCACCCCCTTAAACTCCTTCCTAAAAATGTCCGACGCTTCCATTATTTCGATTCCTATTGTGTACACTTCGATGGCCGTCAAGTATTCATAATGGGCAAAAGCCATAATACTTCAATATCTAAATTATTTTTGAGTACTTAATGATAATAATTCGCCGCTAGGGCGGAATTAATTACATTAATACTCAAATAATTTAGAGTTCATAAAGTTGATTTACTTTAATCACCACATTATAGGATAATAGGAATAATAAGGACTAACGAATAATAGTTTATATGCTTTATTATATATATTTTTCATACATGAACAACTTTAATATGTATATCAAATATCAGGACCAATGAGAGACCACGGATAAACGAAGTTGACCAATAAGAGCTTCAAAAAATATATTTTCAAACGCCCAACGCGCAACTAAGGCAAGATCCATTTAAGTCTATTCTATATATTTGAAATAAATTATTATTATACAAAACATATATGATTACATGAATGTAGTACGTTATAAATTAATAATTATACCGTATAATTAATTCCAAGTTGAAATTGTAAGCCAAATAAGTTAAAATTTCAAATATCCTATGGGCATAAATTCCAAAATTGGCCCGACAGAATTTGTATTACATTTGTATATATTAACTACACAGTTTTCAGGTCACCGTGACCATGACCCTTTTATCGCAATTAGACCCTAATCATTTGTGATGTAGCAATTTACAAAGTGATCGACTCAACATTTTAATAAATTGACGTTTGTGCCTTTTTTGGAATATTTTCACTGAATTGACAGAACTTATATTTGCAAAAAAAACTGGTATCATCAAAAAAAGGTTAGACGGGATCAGGAAAAATTCTAGACTCTTTTCCCATTACACATAGCCCGAAAAAATCAACCGTGACCAGTATATTCACGTATAAGGTTGGCAAAAAATAGTACTGTTTTTTTCAAAAATACTTAATCCAATTTTTGGAGAAAGAAATAGGTTCTTTGAAAGTTTTAAGAGCGTTTGTCCCATCACACCGAGTCCAAAACAATCACGTGACCTTTCAAATTAAGAGAAATACAAATGCAGCTTCTTGGTCAATTACCACAAATAGCACTTAATTACGCCAAAAAAATTTTCTTAGAACATGAAACTCAAGCAACTTTTATTCAGCTCAGAACAAACGTTCGAAAATCACTAAATGGCGTAGGGTACTTCCTTAAGTAATTTTTGAAAAAAAACAGTACTATTTTTGCCAACCTTATACGTTGAATATACGGTCACGTGATTATTTTCGGGCTATGGTGTAATGGGAAAAAAAAGTTGATCGATCACTTTGTAAATGCTACATTCACAAATGATTAAGGGTTCTAAATTGCGATTAAAAGGGGTCATGGTCACGCGTGACCATGAAAACATTGTGGGAGTTAATATATACAAAACTGTAAATACAAAACTTCTGTCGGGCCAAATTTTTGAATTTATGCCCATAGGGAATTTTGAAATTTTAACTTTATTTTGGCTTACAATTTTCAACTTGGAATTAATTATACGGTATAAATATTAATTTATAACGTATACAATTGATGTAATTCATATGGTATTTGTATAATAATATTTATTGCATAATTTATAAAATATATCTAAGACTGGGATCTCTATGCCTTTAGTTTCGCGTTGGCGTTTGAAATTATTTTGAAGCTCTTATTGGTCAACTTCGTTATATCCGGTGCTCTCATTGGTCCTGATATTTGATATAATATATTAAAAATTGTTCATGTATGAAAATAATATATATAATAAAGCATATAATATATTCTTATTCCTTATTATTCCTATTATTCCTCATAATGCACAGAAATCTCGCGCCTCCGCAATGACGTACAATTGTTTGTGCACTTTGAGTCGAATAAGCATATAAGTTAATATGATATAACTAATAGAATATTTATAGAAAATTTCTTGCGTTTAAAAAGTTTTTTTTAATATTTTTAGATGTAAAATGCCTTTTAAAATGTTTATATGCGAACTTAAATTGTTTGAAGTAGAATTTAAAATAAAATATTTAAATAATTTTCATATTAAATATGATATATATTTTAAGTATTAAAAACAAAACGATTATCTAATTTATTTGTGATTAGTAACAAGGCGTTGGATCCAACTTAAAGGTGAGCGGCTTTTGCGTGGACGTAGTTTCTAAGATAAGACTTGTTTTTCGTGTAAATTGACGGAGTGAGAGAAAAACTGGCCTCGACTGCATAATCTGAACTTGTACTGGTTCACTCGCTCTCCGCTTCTATATTATAAGGGGGTACCGCTGGCAAGAAAATAAAAAAACACTGATTTTTTTGCGTGATATTTCCATTATTCAAAATAATTTAAGTTGCGTTGTTTTTACAGTTAATATTTTTTTTGAAAATATTGTGAACCTATGTCCGCGTCAAGATCCGATCGGAATATTTTCAATTTATATTTTTTTGAAAATTAGAGAATCTGAGTTCAATTTTAGAATTTGTCACTGTGTATTTGGATTAAAGACCCTTATCGGACAGTTCTTCAATATTTGAAAGTTACAATAGACGCGGAATATTTGCACCAACCATAACCCTGAATTTTGGAATAAGCCAATGAAGTCGTCTTAAATTTGAGCGGCCACCAAATCATAATCTCGCATTTTGAATCATCGAAATATTCAGGATCTGTCCGTCGAGGGTGTTACATCCATAAAAACTTTTCTGTTTATCTTATTAATAAAAAAACAAGAAAATCAGAGTTCATTAAATTTTTTGATAATTTTTTTGTTACAAATTTCAGAAAAACATTTTTTTTATTTGTTTTAAGAAACAAAATTTCAGGATTTATTAATTAAGATTTTCAGAATTAAATAGGATTGATTAATTCTATTCTAAAAATGTCTGATTCAAAAAATAATATTTCTTTTTAATTTAGGTGAACATTTAGACAATTTTTTAAACATTTTTTTGTCAGAATACCCTTAACTCTGAATTTATCTTACGAGAGTCATTACTTAACCCTTTGGTTCTTACCTCATAGCGCCGTCTTCATATATTCTGATTCCACTAGACCAGGCAAAAACGTTACTCCACCCAGCACCTAATCTTTCTTGAAGGATTCAATACATTATGAAAAAAGTGTGGTAAAATCAATCGGTACCAAACAATACTATACTCGATTATATCACTCTGATTAAAAGGAATACTAGCCTCTGCAGATTTGGACTCAGAGTGGCGTTAGGGTGGTGCCAAAATACTACACCAAAATGATTCAAAATTGAGACTATGCTCCAAACGGCCGCCACCAAAACCTCCAACCAAACGGAGAAATTTTTTTCAGTCACATCTAGAAGGAACACAGGGTAAACATCTATAATATTTTTGACTATTTTTTGCACATTCTTAGAGAAAAACCTTGCCGATTTTGTACAAATGTTTACCCTCTTATAGCCACAGAAATACGTCTGTAGGCCCTTTCTGCGTTTTACAGGGTTGAACGAAAACCTGAAAATTAAACAAAGCTTGGCCAGACGCTAGAAACCGATCGACAAGCGATCAAGGTAGGGAAATTAGATTTGGGCTTGAACCGGGACAAAACCGTTTTACGGTGTTTTGGACCCGGGGGATTTGTTTTGAGGTTTATATTTTTAACCTATATAAAGCTGGTGAATAATTTTGAGCAGAGAGAGCGGAGGGGGGTTTTTTTGGTGCCACCCTGCGGCAAAATGGTTTATGGTACACCAAAAAGAAAGGAACCCATAATTTAAACCATTACACCATTTTACTGACCAGCCCAAAAGTATTATCCAAACTATAATTACTTTTGAAGGGATCATTATTAAAAATGAGGATCAATAAAAAATTTACTTTTTAAAAGTGAAAATCACACTCGAGAATCGGAAAAAGGTAATTTTATAGAGAAATTGATAAGAGAATCGAGATAATTTGATGGAGCCAAAGTCACCCACCGAGCCCTTTTATAATAACAATATTTATAAATAAATATTTTGGCGCTGAGAATTGTCTGAGTTCAGCCTCAATATTTGATGTGAATGCATTTCTCCGAAATTAGAAGCCGCGTTTTGATGGATAAATCAGGCTAATTTCCTCGATTTTTAGAAATATATCAATATTTTAAAACCAGATTTTACTACTAAATGTATAGAGGAGGCCTCGGTATCCTGCTCAGTGTGTTATTTCGCTTTATCTCCAGTTTCTTATCGAAAATGACGGCTGTTCCATTAAATTCCGTTATGTCAATTAGTCCTAACTTTGACGTCTTAAGGGACCACTTGGGGGATAATAAGCAATGATAAATGACGCAATCAATTACTATCTAAATACCGTTGAAAACGTTGCGGGATACCGTCTTATCAGCACCGTAATTAATTTAATTTTCGAAATTAATTATGTAAAATTAATTTTTGGCCCGGAATTATTCAATAATAGTGCCGCTAGACACACTTATTCACGACCATACAAAATTGGAAATTTGTTTTTATGAAGCGGATTTTCGGAAAATCAATGTTCACACTTCAAGTGTTCTTTCAATGTCTGCGTCTTAGGCTATTTTATGAAGACTGCTTATTATTTTCAAATGACGCGAGGCCCTTAATCAATTTTTTGGGAAATGTTATGTTTAAAAACCTTGAAAATCTTTCAATCTTTTTACCCAATGGTGAATCATCATAAGTTTAAACATATCCAAACTTCATTTCAAAAAAGGCCAAAATTAGCATGTTTTTTACCATTTTCACCATATCGCTGAAACATTTGGCTCTGAAGATATTTTGAAAAAGTGAGCCGTGGTGCACTCGATAATTGCCTGAAATTATTAAAAAATATTTTTTAACCCCTAGATGCACAACTATAACGTCAATACCTAATTTATACATTTTCAAAAAATTTTCATCAAAAATCAGTGCTGTAAAAAAAATACAGTCGTCGGACACAATAAGCTCAGGTCCTTAAATATAACGAAACAAAAAAAAAATAAATTATAAGATCGGACCAAAAGTAATACCTACTGTATTAACTTGAAAATAATTGTAATTTGTCAGAGAATCTAGCTATTTTGAACGCTTAACGGATATATTTGTTCTTTCAGAACTGCTCTAATCGAAAATTGTCCAACAAAAATCAATTTGTTGTACTGTACGGTTAATCTTATCTTAAACTTTGGGCTTGTTTATCAGAGTTAAATTTTCAAAAAGTTCAGACCCAAATCACAATGTCAGGTCTGAGAATAGTAAAACACTAGAAAATTTTGATAATTTTAATCTAATTTTGTTTCGAAAGGCTGGCAAAAATATGGTTCAATCGGAACCTTTCATGGTTATAAAGTCGCCAGTCACGTTCAGATTTTACAACTTTAAGTCCAAACTAATTGTCTGTCATTAAAATCTAATGATATTTTTAACAAAATTATACATAAATCAATTTTCTAGAACATTATCGAGCGTTTTTTGAGTTACGTTCTGTAGCCCGAAAAAATTCGATTTGGACTTTCTTGAGATTAAAATGTTGAGATTTATAATGAGAAAATTTATCTCCGCTTAGACGCTATTTTTAAACACCTTAAAAGCCTAGATAGATTATCGTCGCTCCGCTAACATATTGGGATAATTTAAATGATACGAAATTCGAGAATATTATTGGCCGGTCAAATTTATGCCAATTTCATTGACGTATTCTGTAATTCAGGTTTTAAATTGACCGTGAGTTGTTTTCATCTTTCAAATAGTCACGATATTTGAGCCAAGAGCCCTCAATCCATATCTTTAAAGGAAGTCCCTAGACCCCTACTTTCGCGTTCGCGTTTGAACTTATTTTCGAAGCTCTCATTGGTTATCTCCGTGATATCCGGTGCTCTCATTAATCAAACGCGAACGCAAAAGAGGCCTAGAGATTCACGGAGATTTTTCCAAAAAATAATAATAATAATAATTTTTAGAAAACGTCGTCTCATTTTCAATATGTACATTCTCATTAACTTTTATATTTTTAGACAATTTCTGATATCCCGTGCTGAACTAAGCCTATATCGGGAGAAAGCATTCTAGAAGCATCAACGCTATTTTCTATTCATAACTTGGTAAGTTTGAACTTCAAATTGTAATCGATTTTAATTCCAATTTCCTATTCGTCCAAAAGGCTTGTTTTCGCTAAACAACGAAATTATGAGTTCTATAATTATTTATAAGCAAAAACTGCCACGACGGTTTTCAAGAAAATTGTTGGTGAATTTCATCTTGAGCTTCTAAAAATTTATTTAATAGATTTTCAAAACATTTTTGTTACTTTAAAATTAACCAAGAATTTCGGTAAATAGTATCTACGCTGGTTAACTTTCAATACTAAAAGATTGCTAACACTAAAAAATATTAAATAAAATATAATTTTACTAAAATTGATTACTAAATTTATCATCAACCAATCAGAAAGCATTGATAAAATTAAACCAGTAAGCGCTCAAATAATTGGGACGATTTGAAATGAGAAATTTTAAAAGTTAAAAATGGGTATAGATTTGAGGGGCCAATTTTGTAAAGATTTTTTCTGGTAATTTCAAGTCGTAGGATTTTTTTTAAGTCTCTCTAAGATAGACGAATGAAAAGTTTCCGGAAGATAAGAACTGAATCAAATACTTTGAAATAAACATGTTTCAGCCTACGCATTTTCAATGGTTTAATTTTACCTTCAAATTACTAAAATTATTTCTTCAAACTTATCTCACAATAGTTTATTTTATTTTAACCGGAAATTCGTTGCGGACACGCTCTTTCGGTTTTGAATTAGAAAAAAATAAATATTTATCTCCTTTTTGTCAAGTTTGAATACTTGTGTGTTTTAAAACACAGAAATGCAGGTGGGTAATATAACATTTCAAACAGGTGGGGGTTAAGCTACGACGATTTTCTCGATGTAAAGCCAAACACATTTTTTGTATTGAAGTTGTTTTTGAAGAACGCATTCCGCTAAAATTGAGCTTATATTTTTTACTCAGTCCGATGTATATCCATTATTATCCCCGGGTAACTCTAAAAACTTATTCCCTATTCTTTTAACAGGCAAATAAGTTTTTAGTGTTACTCAGGGATAATAATGGATATCCCTTTACGAGGAAGGTAGATATTTTTTTAATTTGGTCTAGTACATTACTTCAAAATGTATTTCCGATCAAATCCTCAAAAATTTTTTTTCGAAATTTTCGCGTTTTTTCAATTTTTTCTTAGTATTTTTTTCGGAATTAAGGGGGTGGGTGTCGCTTTTTGGTACCTTTCAATCATGCCTCAGATCAAATCTAGGGCAGTTGTTAAAAATCTGAGGAAACTCGTTTGTAGATCTAGCTTTCGTCTGACGATTACACATCTCAAAGTCAACCTGGTTACATCACACCACCAAGTGGTGAGTCTATTCTAGGAGCACTAAACGTTTTTTTTTAATCTGATCTTCTTTTAGACCCACATACAAAGCGTCTCAAATGTACACAAGTAGCGATAAATGAGAAACAAAAAAGCTGATGAAGAAGGAATTTTCGATTTTTGACTTTTTCTATCTAGACATTCTCACTTTAACGCCTATTTGCAGTTTTCGATCAACAACTTCTATCTTCTTTTAGAGCATCTTTAGAATGAAAGCCAGTTTTTGACTAAGTAGATAAATTTAATGCGGTAAAGTGATGAGAAGGAATTTTTGAATAAGACTCTAGAATGTCAGAAAATTGAATGAAAGTTAACCGGAAATGGAAAGTTCAAAGAAAAGTTCGTCTGATCGGAACAACAAGTCCAACCAATTGAAGCTGAGATTCACGTGATAAAAAAAGGTGGTTACAGCTAATCAAATTTGTAACCATCCACGTCAAATTCGATTATTAAGGTTAACATTTTGGCTCAAATATATGAAATTTCTGGATCTCGATTAGACCATTTCCGTATTTTTTAATGTCATGCATCGTTTTTTGGGTGGTTATATTCACCAATAAAAATGTTGCATATCATGTGAATACCGGCTTTTTATGCGGGTTAAAGCAAAAAATATATCGAATTTGAAATTTTAGATTTTGTTCTAGATGTTTTGCAAATAATTGCCTACCATAGATTCCTTGCGTCGAACTTTATCGATAACCGATATAATGTTCATCATAAATTAATTCACTAAAGGGGCTCAAAAAAAACACAACACCACCCTGTAAGGGTATGCGGACTCTGATTAAATAACGGCCTTAGAGGCATTAAACACTGCTTGAATGATTACGGAGGGTGATAATTAGTTACAGAAGAACCCAAGTCATACAAAAAAACAATTCGAAATTTTCGTCCTTTTTTCGATTTTTCTAGAGTATTTTAAAAGATGAAGTTACAAATAACGTTTGCTCAATATTTGACCACTAAAATTCAAATATCGCACTTGGACGTAAACCAACTTCTCATCAGTTGTTTCACGTGGCTTTTTTGGAGCTACTTCGAAAGAAATCGAAGCACTTTTTTTTTCCGAATTTGTCGGAAATGGACCAAAAATCATATTTCAGTTCTAGCTCGAATTGACAACAACTCTCTGATTATCTCTTTAAATTTTCTAAGGGAAACTGATAAAAATTTGAGCTATTTTGCAACTATCCTCGGAGAGATAGATTTTTGAAGTCTGCAATTTCTAAGAAATCGCGGTTATTTTGGCGTTCTAGATTGTCAGGTCGCCGGATCGAAAAGCTCTCTTATCAAAATTTATATACTCCGTTACGTGATCTGTGGAAGTTGAGCTCCTTGGCTATTGACCGTCGGAGAGGAGATAGATTTGAAATTTGAAAATCGTGTCACTTGTTACGATACTGTACCTATCGGTGTAATGGTCAAAATAATTTGTGATGATACTTTTCGCAGGATTAGGGATAGATCTACAAATCAGCATTTTCCGGTTTTTCTCATGGAACTTTAGGTTTTCAGTATATTTCACCTGAAAATGTCTCAAATCGATCGTATACGGTATACCCCTAAGTCAGAAAATATTTTCTGTTAGACTTTGACCACTGAAACTTACAAATATCGGCTGTGACGTTAGCCAAAATCGGAGCACATTTTTATTTCAAAATTTTTTGAATTTTTTTACGAAGAATATATATTTTCAAGTCTGCATTCGAAATTTGGGAAAACGCCATGCAATCTTCAAATGCAAACAGGTGTACTTTAAAAAATTTGGCCCTATTTGAAAACTGAACTCGGAGGAGATAGATTTTTTGGCCAAAAAAATCGTCAGTTATTGGATCGCTAGGAAAATTCAGTCATCGAAATAAAAAACGCTAACTGCAAATCTTAGTTTGCTTATTCCACGTATTATGCCAACTTTCGAAAAATTTTTCAGATATATGGTCTGGGAGGAGATAGATTTTGAAATTTCGCAAGTACTTCCTGTTACGACTATGTGACGATTGGTGTGGTCATCAAAATCTGAGTTTGACCTTCGATTTCACAAGATAAAGGCTAAGTCTACAAATTGGCATTTTTTGGAATTATTGATCAAGCTTCAGATTTTCCTAAACTAGCTCTGCAAAATTCCAAATCAGACATGCACAACCCCTTAAGGGGGTACTGATCGGTTCACAGAATTTTCTAAAAACTGGAGACCAGACTAATTAAGGCAATAAAATGAGGATGGAAATATTTTTTTTTGATTACAAGTTCGGCCAGACGGCGAGTTCAAAATCGGGAAATGAGCCATTTTGAGCGAAATCAGAGATCATTCTTATGTAACCATTCTCGGTAACCACTCATCCGATTTTTCCTTTTTTTTCACGATGATATTATGTGGGACTCGGTTGTGGCCGATTCGATTTCGAAACACATGTAAATTAGGGGGGTAGCGGTTGCAATGTTTCTAGGCCTCAAAGTGCCTTATAAACTTTACAACCGCTACCTCATTAATGTACATTTGTATCGAAATCGAATCGGCCACAACCGAGTCCGACATAATATCATCGTATAAAAAGAACAACATTAAAAATCGGATGTGTGGTCACCGAGAATGGTAACATAAGAATGGTCTCTAATTTTGCTCAAAATGGCTCATTTCCAGACTTTAAACTCGCCGCCAAGCCGAACTTGTAATCAAAAAGAAAAAAAATATATCCATTCTCATTTTATTGCTTTAATTAGTCTGATCTCCAGTTTTTAGAAAATTCTGTGAACCGATCAGTACCCTCTTAAGTAGTAGTAACGTACTAGACCAAATTCCAAAAATATCTACCTTCCTCGTGAAGGGATATCTTAAATGGGAATCTCTAGGCCTGGCATTGCGCGTTCACGTTTGACGCTTATTTTCGAAGCCCTCGTTAGTCAACGTCATTATTTTTGGTGCTATCATTGGTCAAACACGGGTCAAACGCGAATGCGCTGTTACAGTTGGTCCGGAGACCAACTATTTAAGGATGCATTCCCCCCCTGCTTTCATATTTTAAAGAATTATTTTTGATAAAAGTTTTAAAATTATCAAAGTATACAATTTACTTGATATCCAAGGCTACGATTAATATTCTATTAAGTATTTACGGAATATTCTAAGCTGAGAATCCAGCATTCATTAGAATCATTTCAAATCAAGACACCTGCATCCATCCTACTACAAAGCAAGTCACACTTTCTACTAAAAAATCTTTAATTTATACGTTAATAAAAAATCTCTAAAAGTAAAGCCGGGCCCACCCCTAAGTGGCCTGTTATGGTAAATTTTTTCGTTTGGTCAATACTGACAGTCGCGCCCATACATGCTTCCTCTAGCGATTCCAGATATGTCGAAGTTATAATTCGGGACCTCGAACAGTCGCAATTTTTGAAAAAAATCGAGGACAAAGTTATTTTATTCCCCAATCAACTAAAAAAACAGCTTAATTATGAGCCAACCTCCCCCTTAAGTGACCTTAAGACCTCAGAATCCGAAGAAAAAACTTCCGACACGGAAAAAAGCCAACGAGTGAGAAGAGGATCCGATAAATATGAGTCGACAAGACAGCAAGTAAGTAGCCCGTTTTTGACAAACCATTTATAAGGTCGATTCTATGACCCTTCAAGTCCGACCCTATAATGGACAATATTGGGGTATATAGATGATAAAACCTGAGTACCTAGAGTATTTTTTTCGATGTTTAATGAACACTTTAATGGCCCCTCCAGGCTTGAAAAAGAGAACGATTTTGCGTGGGTTTTCTTCCTCTTTCCCCTTTTTTTCTCTATCTTTTGGTTAAACCTATGCATGAGAGGGGAACAAAAATGACTCATATTTACAAGCCTGCTCTAGGCCTTAATTTTTGAACGTAGGCGAGACATGATTCCGCCCAAAAAAAAATTTCTAATGACTTTACAGAACTTTAATTTTTCGAGGAGTTAATTTAGGTACTCAGGGGTTATCATAAATATGGATCATAAACCCTGGACAACACAACACATGGTTTGATTGTTTCAAAGGTGACTTGTCAATTTGTTTAATTCTTTGTGAACATTATCTCAATTGGCAGGGTTTGAAAAAATGCCATTATTTTTGAGACATTCAAAATTTGTTTTGGGCTCTCTTGGGATGATTATCAATATTTTGCATTATTGACCCTGGAAGTAAGAAATAAATTCGTTTTTCAGCCAGAGAGAATTTACAGTATGTTAATTTTTAATAGGAAAAAACATCTCAAATGAAATAGAGGTAATGAAAGCATGATTGGTCAATCATTTTTAGGCGCACTCAGTGGCTAATCATACCATTAATCACGAGACCCTTTCCATGCATTTCTTAATCAAAAAATTTACATATTGTAGCTGGAGGAGTTTAAAACATATAATTCTTATTTGCTAACACAAAATACAATTCAGTGCCCTGCCCTTAACTGGAACACTTACCGCCCTAAAATATGTTTCAGTTAAGTGCATCCCCTATTGTTTGCGGACCGGAGTTTCCGGAATATTTAACCTAGGGTTATTATCTAGTTAGGTGCACCTTAAACATGCAGAGAAAGTGCCCCAGTTGAGAGCAAGACACTGCATTTTGTATCTTGAAAATAAATGACTTGAATATAAATGACTTGACAGGGTTAAAAAATTTCATTTGGTGTACGAATTTGATTTAAAAATGTCAAAATTAATTTTCCAGATTTTTGAAATTTTTATTTCATTTTCAAAGTCATAAAATATTTACCAAACGCATGATTTTTGAGCGTTAACTTTTGATTGAACGAAAATTATAAATTGTATTCGAAATGTTTTACACCTTCACCTTGACTATGCTGTTACAGGTTTTTTGGCAAACTTGGAATAATTTTAATATATCAAACCGCCAAATTAAAAAAAATCAATATTTCTGAAAGCATTTTTGAATAAAAAATATTTTCTGCATATGGGCCAATAATATTGAATATGTAATAAAAACATTTGAAACTTCTAAAATTTCGATATTGTCTTGGTCTTTAAAAATTCTACACATTTTTTTCCATAATGATCATTGAATTCGATGACTCAATTATAATTACAATACTTTTATTGTGATTTTAATTTCTTAACCGTTCACTTTATTATTTGAAATCAAATGGTATCAACTTTTATAGGATAGGTTTTCTTGAATATCGGTTAGGGAGTTAACTAGTCATAAAACTTCCGATCTCTGGCGCCATTCAGCGACGTCTTTGAGGTAATTATGTCAACTTAATGCCACCGGGATTCATTTCCGAGAGGATATAATTTTTTGCATGCTATATTTTCAAATTTTAAGCTCTAAATTTGCTTTCCCAACGCGTAGGTAAGGCAAATTAGAAAAATATAAAATTTGGCATTCGTATATATATTTGTTTAAAATGATGCATGAATTTGCTTTTTTAAATCCCAACATTTTTGTGACCTCGCAAGTGTGACTTGGAAAATTTTTGAACTTTCGAAAATTTTTCGACTTTTAGGGTAGAAAGCAAATGATATATTGCTCGGATTTTTGGTTCTGTCATTACATAATGAAACCAATTTGTGCAGTAGAAAAAAAATTTTGGGCAGAGAATTTTTTCGTCAAAACGTTTTCGTTAATGTCTTTCAGCAAGTTAAAAAAAGTGCTAAAAACGTGTGAAATAATTCCCGGAGTTAATACCCTTTCAGTTTAAGGGGGTAGCAGCGATGTGGCAGATTGGACATTTTCGGAGCGATTTTTGAAAGAAAAAAAAAGGTGAAAAAATTTTTATATTATTTTATCTAAAAAAAAGTGTCCATACTTGCAAACGTTATATATTTTTAAATCTTTTACATACTTAAGTATCTGTAAACATCAAAAACCACTTTTCATATGATCGCCATTTCCAACTTGACCCGATGTAGAATTTTTTTGAAAGCAATATTTATAAACTTCAGACATTGTCGGGTGTATGCACTACTTAGTGGAGAAATTATCCACATAAAGAAATTTCTTTTATATGGAAGTTTTTTTTCCATGAAAAATGGATAAAAACAGCTTTTTGGAAAAAAAAATTGACCTCAATTGCGATTAAATATTGAAAAATGTCCTGACTTTCAAAATAAAAAGTACCTATAACACCCGAAATTTAATTGAAATTTTAAAGGAAAATAAAATTTTTATAAATTGCGTGCCAAATGGCACAAAACGGTTCCTTAAGCAAGTGTGTAAATTTCATCAGAAGTTCAGAAACGATATTCACTTGACCCTTGCATCGGTTGAAATACGGAAACCAAATAAGTACCACAAATTCACAAGTGATTCGGCTGATTTTTCACAGAGATTTTAAAAAAACTACTTATTAACATTTTTGGACTTGATTGCGGAAAATTTCATAATATTTCTAAAAAAGTTTACAACAAATGACAAATAAAAATTTTTAGATTTTTCAAACAAGCAGCAGAAAAATAGTAAACATGCATGAAAAAAGTTAAAGTGGCTATTTTCGTTTTTATCCACAGATTTCATAAAATTAATCCAAAAAAATTTTGGACGAAAATGCTTAAAAATTTTCATAATGCTTTGAATTTTCGAAAATTTACGAATTATAAAATAAAAGTTTGAACTAAATCGTTCCTTAAATAGATAAAAAATGACTTTTAATGAGCTGATACACATTTATTGTGTTCAGCTAACGATAATAAGCACAAAAAATAACCAAAAACTAATATTGCGTAAATTAAATGCCGCCAGTCTGCCACATCGCTGCTACCCCCTTAAAGTGGCGTCAAGACAAGAAGTGATACTTGAAAAATGTCATCAGGCTAGAATATTTCTTGAAGAATCATATCAGTGGATCCCGTTAAAAATCCAGTTTATTTTTCAATTTGAAAGATAAAGCCTAATAGGAATCTGTAAGTGACTGTATCGGTTAAATTACAACGTATCGCTTTTTGTCTCGACACCACTTGAAGCTTACGCGGTAGAGCGCCCGATAGTGCAGCGGCTGCAATGCTTAAAGCGAAATTACGCATGCGGTGAACGCCCCACTTGAATTTTGAAGAGTGCATTATAAGGGTAAATAGTTATTCGTCGAAAAATCGAAAATTTCAACTTTTCAAATATAAAGACAAATTTTTCTAAAAATTATTTCTGCTCATCGTTTTCAGTGCCAAATTTCGATATGCAAAGAAACAAAAATTCGGTTTTTACTAGTTTAGTTTAGAAATTTTTGCCTTAATGGCACTATTTCAAGAAAAAGTGAGTTTTGGCCTCAAATTTGATTATCTTCGACATAAACCCATGAAATATTGCGTTTTTCAATGAAATTTAACGTTAAAAAATGGCCAAGACGTTATAAACGTTTTTTCATTATTATGACCAAGGAATATTTATAAAAAAACTTTATTGAAAGACATTATTTGACGAAAAAAAATCTACCAACGTTTGATTTTGAAAATTTCTAAAAAATATTTTAGCGCATCGCTGAACGCCGACTGAGGAACAAGTCCAAGAAATATAATTTATATAAGCCCGTTCAGAACCGTCAGTACTCAAGTCTGAATTCAATCAGTGAAAAAAGCTCGCTGAAAAATTACCCTGTTTACCGTGCAGGCGGTTGGACGAGCTGGTCAAGTTGGTCAAAGTGTAGCGCCTCTTGTGGAGACGGGTCTAAAAACCGTCGTAGATTTTGTGCAAATGCTTCGATAGGATCCACCAGTTGTATAGGGCTTCAAAACGAGTCACTCCCTTGTGGTGGAGCTCCCTGTTTTCAATACGAATGGACAGATTTCAAATTCACCGAATGTTCAAAATCTTGCGGAGGCGGGGAAAGTCAAGGAACACGAACTTGCAAAATCAAAGGATCTAATAGACAGGTGAAAACATCGCTTTGCGACGGGAATTCGTACGCAAACTACGACTGTAATACAGTTGCCTGCCCAGTTCAAACCAAATATGAGTGGTCGACTTTTACGTTTCATGAATGCTCGGCAAGTTGCGGTGGGGGCTCGCAGTGGGGTACTCGATCATGTTTGATTCAAGGGACAAATCAGCTTGTAAACGACTCTTTTTGCGTCGCAGACGGCTCAAAATCCTATACGAAACGAGATTGTAACCCTCGATCATGCTCGCCTCCAACTCAAATAAAATCAGGCGAACCTTCTTGTGGGTATAAGCCAAAAGAAATGTTTAAAAAAACTGGGCCACAAAATGTTCAACTGAGAATTACCGACGGGGCCATTTCTGGCGACGGAGATTGGCCTTGGCAAGTATCTTTACAACATAGAACTTGTCGAAAATCTGGTAGATTTAATAACCAGTGTACTTGGAAACACATGTGCGGAGCCTCAATCGTCGACAATCGTTGGATCGTGACCGCCGCACATTGTATCGAGGAATCGGGATATTATACTGATAACAACAATCCGGGAGACGACTGGGCTATTGTTGTCGGCATGGATAGACTAAATTATGAACACGAATTTGCCACTGGAAAAGGACCTGATGGTCGTGCTGATGGACGTAGATTTATGCTGAAGAAAATTATTCCACATCCAAACTATGCGTTTAAATACATTACACACTCGGATGTTGCTTTGTTACAGCTTAGAGAAGCGATCGAATATGCTGATGATGTCCAGCCAATTTGCATGCCAAATGGACGAGAACCGGCCCACGGCGAAAACTGCCACATCACCGGATGGGGCTATACGCACGGAAAAGGGAGGTTTGCTATTTTTCGTGTTTTTGACCTTTTGTTCGGTATAAAAATTGCGTGAGCGTGAAAAATTATTACAATGCCGTTAGATTTTTTTTTGAAAATTTTGATTGGGAAAACTCGATTTTCAACGTTTTTGCCGGTATAAATACCTGCTCATTTTTTTGTTCATATCGGAAGAAGCACAATAAAATTTTACACATGGTGGTGAAATATCACATTTATACCGATAATTTTTACACTTAAGTTTTTCATAATGTCAAGTAAAAATTAACCCTAATTTGGGCATAAATATAGTCAAAAAATGACCGGAAAAATGTTTTCAAGATTTTTATCCGTGTAAAAGTTTTCATCCATAGTTAAAGTTTTTCCAAATTAGTTTGAAGATATTTTTGCGACAAAAATTTTCGAAAATTTTAAATCTAGAATTTTTTCTTTATCTAATTATCAACAATTTAAAAAAGAGATGAAGCAAAAACCCAAAGTTAAAATTTTTTTCAACTTTTTATTTCGAAGTTTTTAGATGATTTTCTATGAGTTATCAAAATTTCAGGTCTATGAGAGCATTATTTTCAGGCACCTTTTCTCAAAATCGCCTCCGGAATTGTTCCAACATAATTTATATCATAGTTATCACCAAATTTTTGTTACCAATAACTACAGTACTATACATAGTACTAAATTTGTCGTTTTCGATGAAAACAAAAGCATAAAAGATCTAAGAAATACTTTATAAAATTTTATTCCAAATGATCGATATTGAAAAAAATCTCAAAAAAATAGTATACCTCGGAAAAAGGCGACGTTTTGTCACCAAATCTGAGAGAAGCCACAATCCCAATGGTCAGCTTTACCGAATGTAGAAGGACTGGAATTTGGTACAAACTCCTCGAAAGTGACCTCCACATGTGTGGAGGCGACGTTGAACGTGGTGGACCAGACTCTTGTGGTGGTGACTCTGGCGGGCCTCTAACTTGTCAAGACCCAAATACAAAAAGCTACTATCTCGCCGGAGTCACCAGTTTTGGCTTTTCAGACTGTGGCAAACGGGGTCACTTGGGCATTTATGCACGAATGAAAACGTTTGAGCACTGGGTGAAAGCCACCATAGAAAGAGAGTCTGCTTATGAAGATGAATACGAAGAGTACAATGGTGGCTTCCAGTATTACGGTGGCTACCGGTCATTGGGACAGATGAGAATGTACGGCTAAGCGGGAAAAGCAATGTCAGACGTATAATTTGTCTCAATGATTTTTACATGGTGCTCGAAGTAATGCAAACATTACAGATTCCAGGAATACAAAAATTTATCTTCATATTTCTTCAGGTTAAAAGGAAGCAAGGTGAGTTGTTTTAAATTGATATATTAGCTGCAATAGCGAATCGGCTTTCTGTTTCCGAATTGGTCTAAATCCAAATTGTTTATTTAGACGAATCGGGGTACGGAAAGCACGAGCGTGCTTAGTCTACCCACCTAGGCAATGTATAATGGGGACAAAAAAGTTGATTAGCCAATTTTGGTACACTAAGCAAGACCCCGTAAAAGCAATTATTATTTGGCGTGAAATTTGCACGATGTTCTATCACTCACTTGTGCATCTGTGTTATTGAGCACAAATTCATTTTAACTAGTAAGTATTTCAAATTAAAAACATATTCCTTGATGAGATAAATCATTATGGTGCTTTATTTTTAGGTATACTATTTTCGCCGGGAATTTATAAAAGCCTATCTTTAACTATAGAGAAATGTGTAGGCGGAAAATATTTAATATTTTCTATGAAAATTTCAAGACTATGTTCTAAATGTTTTGAAAATTTTATTTTTGCATTCACAACAATAGAATTATGAAAGTGTATTTCTGACAATGTGTGTGATATCAACACACCCATATTTCAAATGTTTAGATTTTTATTCGTTTATAAGAGAGATTTTAACGCCAACGCAATTTTATAGCAAAAGATAGGGGTAAAATTCCCGGCGAAAATAGTATACTTCTTTGTTTTACCTTTTATTTGTAAAACAATGTTTTGTACACCTAGGAGTTTAAATTAAAGAAAAATTGTATCAGAATTTGTTCCATCTAATCATTTGCATTTTTTCAACTAATACCAACTAAAAATTGAATTCAAATTGTATGCATGAAATATTATTGCCAAGAAATGGAAAAAAAAACTGATAAATTTAATGTCACCAAAATTCTCAAAAATGAAAATAATGGGGTTCTGTTTCCATTCCGCTGGCGAAAATAATAATTGCGAATAATACTGTTGATCTATGTGTTTCAAAACACAATGACAAAGGGTTTTGCAGTACATTAAAATTTTGTAAAAAATGGATGAAATATGCGTAAGTTATTTAAAAAGGCAACTGATAGAAACCAGCTAACAAAAAGTGCTTCCAAAAACATCCACAAGATATTTGACCACAACTCCCTAAATTCGCCAATAAAGATAAAAAAATTGGAAAATGTTCAACTCCATAAAAAATAAAGTGTTTAAATTTATATTTCTAGTTTCTTCAGCTACATCCGATACGTGCCGAGTCCCTCCCACAAAAAGTGTTCGAAATCGGCCGAATGACCTCATACAGTGAACCAAAAAAAATATTTTCTTGATGCCCAAGTTGATCCCCAAAAAACGGGATCAACCCCCTCGACTCACATTTAAACGACGGCACAAAAATACGCCAAAAAATGAACGCCATATTCATGTCTTTTCACCTCTCACGACAAAAAATGACCTTTTTAATTACTTGTCCAGCACCGGGTCGCACAATTAAATACAAAAAATAATTGCAACCAATTGGTTACCAGACTGTAATTAAAATTAATTCTAAAATAGAATTTTAATTAACAAATTTATTTAAAGATCTTTTCACATAGTTTCTGCTTTTTTCTATTTATAGAATTTCAAATATATATATATATTGTTATGCTGCATCCATCAATTCCAATCTACACCAATTATCACGAAATATTTACAAAAAATATTGCTTGCAAATACACTTTTATTCATTTTTCGAGTTTACGCATTTCAAAAACATCAATAAATGAACAAATTCTTGTAAAAAATGGTTTTTATATTAGCGTCGTTAATTACAAGTTGTTTTATTTTAGCTGAGATCTGTAAAACTATAGTGTGAAATGGAGAGCTCTCTCCGGGGGCTGTGGGTGTAGAATATTGAAATTTCTGGGAGAAATTGACCACTTCTTCAGCTGGACTGAAAGGATCGATAACGGGTGGATAAGAAATGAGAAAAAAAAAATTATGGAGACTAAAACCTTCTCTTTTAACTGCCAGTAAAATTTCTCGATTTTGGTCAAGGGTGACTTACTGGTGCCGCACTAAAAAAACCGGTAAAAATACGTACTTAAGGGGGGTTTGGGTGTAGAATGTTGGAATTGCTGGGGAAAATAGCCCTCTTCCTCCAGCTGACTGGAAGGGTCGATAACGGGCATAAGAATAAATGAAAAAAAATACGGGAGACTAAAACCTCTCTCTGTCAACTGCAAGTAAATTTTTTTAATTCTGGTGAAGGATGGCTCACCGGTGCGCATCGAAAAACTGCGTAAAAATATGTTCTCAATTCACACAAAAATTGTAAAATCTCGATCAATTTTGCTATAAATGGAATAAAACAAAGATGTTTCGATAAAGTACGACGTCTTCAAAAATTACCTAAAAGAAATATTAACAAAAAATCTCCTTTGATTTTTAAACGGTAAAAATGAAATTCAGAAATTCTCTTTAAAATCTGAATAAGCTCGGTCATTTTGTTTAAAATTGAAATAAAAACAGAATATTTAAGAATCGTATGAAATGTTGCCATACATTACCAGAAAAATCGTTGAAAAAATTATTCTCTGTTTGTTTTTATAAAGTAAAATAAAGTTCATTTGGTCTTTAATTTCCCATCAGAAGGTTTGTTGTCTTGGTGTTGTCCTGGCGCGCCTACGCGGTACAAAATAAAAAATAACGCAATCTGATCGGTTGAAAATATCGTTCTTTCTGATTTGTTTTCTTTCAGCTGAATTCAAGAATAAAACAAAATTTTTCTTTAACGCTTGTTCCATTTACACCCACAACCCCCTTAATTCACAAAATTCGAAAATACTAGGTCAATTTTGCTTCAAATTGAATAAAACAAATATGTTTTGAAAAGTATGAAGTTTTTGAATAATTTAATATTCGCCCATTGAAAACAAATTCTCCTTTAGTTTTTAGCAGCAAAAAAACCGTTGGGCTGAACTTTCTCTGGAGAGTGAAAAAAGATAACATAATGTTTGCGATGACGCATGGGTGCGTGGGCTCTCTCTTGCCCCTTTATCTAATCACAGCATTATATTTTTCAGAATTGCTTTGTTTTCACTATTCCAGAAAATACAAACAATTTTCTTCAACTCTTGCTTTATGCACACCCACAACCCCCTTAACTCTCCTTCTACATTCCTTGTTCTTTGGGAATTCTGAATCCTCTCCTGGAATAAGATGAGCCTGATCGTAAATAGATAAATTTTTCCGTAGAAAAATACTCATCTGTTAGATGAACTTACCTGTATAATTAACATTTTAAAGAAATCAGTTATCACATCAGTTTATTCCAAAAATATGTATAAGAAGGGTTCAAAGGCTTAGAAAAGGGAATAATGTATAAATTAAGTTAAGTTTCTTGTCTAAAATTGTGTTGTGATTCTCCATATGGAGGAGGCGAGTGGTTAAAAGCAAGATTTTCGAAAGCTGGCGGTGGTGTGGAGCCTTTTGGAGTGACTTTTGTTTGGCTGATGAAAAAACTTGAGCTATAAAAAGTAGGCATCTTTGATTAAAACAAGCTCTTTCAAAATTGTCGATAAGACTAGACTAATTCGACTGAGTCGCCCAGGCTTGATTTGGTGTGATAGATATAATATAAATAAGATATTGAGCAATCAAAATGCAATCGAGCTCTCCCAGCACTTTTAAAACATATTTTTCACATTTTGAAACCCTTGTTACATCTTCCTTTAATTGAGGATTTTGTATTACCAAAAACTTATATTTCAAAAAATTGACGTTTCCGCAGTTTAAAACTATTTTCAAAAGTATAAATTTAATGTGAAAAACACAATGTTTGAACCTGAGCATGATATCTGGAAATGCACAAAATTGATTTTTTGGGTAAAAAGTTGCAAAAAAATATGTTCCCATTTTTGAGAATAAGATTAAGGGGGTCGGTGCATTTTGACAGATATGCATATGGGCTCTTGATGAAAAAATTTTACTGGATTTATATTTTCTTCTCAAAGTGATGTTTCATAATCCAGGCAACTTTTGTGACCAGCGAATTTTTGCATTATGGCTTTTTAAGATAATTTTGAGTTCAAATTAAACTTTTCAAATTCGACAAATTATGAGAAAATTTCGATAAAAGTTCCGAACATTATGAAAAAATGCCTTATTTTACGTTCAAAATTTGTTTTCAATATTTGTTTCAAATCAACGAGTAAAACTCTACAAAATGGCATCTTTAACTTTTCGAGTCGGTGACCAAATATTTTTATATGCTTTTTGAAAAATCATACCATGTATGACATGGTTTTGTGATTTTTCGTCAAAAATAATTAGAAATATTTTAAAAAAATTCCTCATTTCTTGTTAAAAATTTTTCGAACTTATTTTTCTGGAATTATCAAATGAAAATATGAAGAATACCATCTTTTACTTTATTCAAACATGTCCTCGTTCTGTTTATCAGATATCCCTTTATCACTTTTTGGTTAGAATGCGTAGCCA